>JAVTVY010019353.1:0-71607 GCA_036873755.1 Hanleya hanleyi | reverse complement strand
AGAGGACAGTTAGGAATGCTTTTCAGTTACCTGGGTAATCCAAGATGGCCACCATCGGCCATCTTGCATTGTCATTAGTTGGATCTGTACTCATTTCTTGTCCGACCAATAACTCAAGAACTATTGAACCAATCTACTCCAAACTGGGAAAGTGTCTTGACATCAGCGAGAGGACAGTTGGGATTGCTTTTCAGTTACCTGTGTAATCCAAGATGACTGCGAGCCATCTTGGATTTTCAGTAGTTGTGATTTCGAAAATGGAGATCTGTCTGATAAGCCATACATCACACAAGTCGATCGGTTCAATCTTTCTCGAGTTAGTATGTCCAGATAATAACTCGAGAACTATTGAACCGATCGACTTGTATGTATGGCTTATCAGACAGATCTTCATTTTCGAAATTAGACTCTCAATCAATGATATGGGATATCATCGACCAAAAACAAATCAACCATAGAGGTCCACGGCCCCCGCAGCAGCAGCAACACCAGTTGCAATACGCCATAACTGTTGCTGCTGGCAGAGACGTGGACCTCTAGGGTCGATTTTTTTTCTAAAGTTATCTATGTATTCTTACAGTTCTCCACCAATACCTATTGTTTGTGACCTTGTTATCAATAATTAATTCATGATTGGTCCTCATTCTTATTGAGTTATCTATGTATTCTTACAATTCTCCACCAACACCTATCTCGAGAAGGATGAGGACTATGCTTACCAACCACATCCTTTGATTTTATCCAGACTCCTCTACCAATGCTCATATGGATTCTAGTTCATTTGTTAAGTTCATTATTTCATATGATCAAGGATCATGAGACAATGCCAACAATGGTCAAGTCTAAATACAGCAATATGTCTGGAGGGATGCAGGTCTTTGAGCTGTCTAAAGGCCTGTACAATAGTTACTTACATGATGTAGTATATAGTATTTATGACATAGTCATCAGTGAGCAAAAAATGTTGAGTATGTTCCCCTCCTATCCCTGCAGGTCTGAGTGACCCGTTTGTACTGATCCAGCTCTGTCCAGATTACGTCTTCCCTGGTGTACAGATACAGCAAACTAAGGTCATCAAAAAGACACTCAACCCTGACTTTGATGAATCCTTCGAATTGTAAGTTCAATCATCCTCAATTGTGTATGGTGAACAATTACGATCAGTGAGAGAGGGAGTGGGGGGAGGGGGGAGGGAGGGGTTGGTGGAGGCAGAGTATTGATGGTGTCTCTGTCATGGTCTATGAGATTGGTTTTTCAAAATAAAGGGAGTAAGCTTGTTGATCATCTAGTTATTTGTGGTTATATTGTTGACGATGCGGATCTGTGAAGTGTTCATCACTCTATGTCCAAGATTAATGCTGTTTAACTTCAAAGCTGTTACACTGATATTAACTGAAATGATATATACAAACAATATACTTTAAAACCGTATTTTGCAGATAGATTGATCTGCTTCCGTTTTAAAATGTAGGTTGAAATGTATAAATCCAAAATGCCCTATTGCCTTTATATATATAAACATATATTGACAATTTTCCTCATTGTTCTTGTTGTAGCTCTATCCTCCCAGAGCAGTGTATGCATCACGGGGCCTGTATACTGTTCACAGTGATGGACCATGACATCATGTTCCAGAATGACTTTGCTGGAGAGGCATTCCTGTCTCTGAGGGATGTACCAGGGGTGGATGGTGATGAGGTGACAGGGTATGAAGCACTCCATGAGATACAGTTACCCCTAGCTCAGCCCAAACACAAAGGTATGGCATTTACTGTTAGACCAGCCCAAACACAAAGGTATGTCCTAGTTACCCTTAGCCCAGCCCAAACACAAAGGTATATCTTTGTTACCCTTAGCCCAGCCCAAACACAAAGGTATGTCTTAGTTACCCTTAGCCCAGCCCAAACACAAAAGTATGTCTTCGTTACCCTTAGCCCAGCCCAAACACAAAGATATGTCTTAGTTACCCTTGGCCCAGCCCAAACACAAAGGTATGTCTTAGTTACCCTAATAGCTCAGCCCCACCACAAAGGTATGTCTTAGTTATCCTTAACTCAGCCCAAACACAAAGGTATGTCTTAGTTACCCTTAGCTCAGCCCAAACACAAAGGTATGTCTTAGTTATCCTTAACTCAGCCCAAACACGAAGGCATGTCTTAGTTACCCTTAGCTCAGCCCAAACACAAAGGTATGTCTTGTTAGCCCTAGCTCAGCCCAAACACAAAGGTATGTCTTAGTTATCCTTAACTCAGCCCAAACACAAAGGTATGTCTTAGTTATCCTTAACTCAGCCCAAACACAAAGGCATGTCTTAGTTACCCTTAGCTCAGCCCAAACACAAAGGTATGTCTTAGTTACCCCTAGCTCAGCCCAAACACAAAGGTATGTCTTAGTTATCCTTAACTCAGCCCAAACACAAAGGTATGTCTTAGTTACCCTTAGCTCAGCCCAAACACAAAGGTATGTCTTAGTTACCCCTAGCTCAGCCCAAACACATAGGAAATGTTTCAGTTACCCTTAGATGAGCACAAACATAAACGTATGCCTTATGTCACTGATATCCAGAGGGGAGGTTGTGAAAAAATTTAAGGTTCAGAATATCCGTTGCATTATCATATTATAGCTCGAATTGCTGGTTGACTATATTCAAATTTATTAAGAATCATCTATTATTGTGAGTCTTGTTTGTATTTCTCAAGAAATAAGATGAACTGAAAATGGTTTCAGGTTTGTAACACTGTTTTTGTTTTTCTTTCACAGAAAACGGTGCCTTCGAAATTTTACTTGCAAGAACATTTGATAAAGAGGCTCAGGACTTCGCGAAGAAGAGGGCCAAAGTTGAAGAACAAGCTGTGTGATTGGTGAATTTTATTCCGTATCCAGCACATGGTGTGATGTGATTGATCTACTAGTCGCCTACAGTCCCTTTTGAGCCAAACATGGAACCAATCTAACTGTTCACACAGTGGTGGTTCCATGTCTCATTCACTTTGAGTATCAAATCCTGGGACAGAATACCTGGAAGATAGTAAATCAATCCAGACCTCCGAACTGACGTGAAATTGACAGGGTTGTGATGTCCGCAGTATAGTGGTGGACTTGTGCACGTCACTAACACAGAGCAGTCAATTTGAAATGAACATTCCCATCAATCGAGTTGCACCGCCCAATGAAAATGCTTCAAGTTTGAAATGTTTATAATTGATCAGATTTGGAGTGAGCGTAGGTGTGGATGTCTAGACTAAAACCACACCATATGGTTTACAGTTTCAGAGCATGGAGAAGGTATCTTCCAGGTTTTCAGTCCTAGGATTAATCGTCAAAGTCTGTCTCATTGCACTGTCTCGGACAGGTCATACAGGGATAGTTGATTCTCAGCAGGGTGTTTATGTCAGACTAAATCATCGGCTGATCATAATTTCTATAGCTTACCATGGTGGTTCAGTGAAGAAACTGTACAAGATTGATCCCTTACTGTTATAGTGATGTTAATAGATATCACTTGTGATGTTCAGGCATGCAGAATGCCCTAAAATTGTAACTTTATATGGTGAAAACAATGACATGTATGGAGGTGTGACCTTTGTGCAGGTCAACTGTGCCACGTCACCATCTTTACAACTTATAGAAATTCCATGTTGGGAAAATTGGGGAAAAATATTATTGTGAAGGATGATTTAAACAGGGCTGTGAGTGGATTATTTTTCATTTCTTTTCACCATTTATTGATAGGCATATTTGCTTTTAGAGATCCACTCGGTCGGAATCAAACATGAGAATGTGCACTCCAATCTGCTGTTGGACACAGTGGATTGTTCTCAATGGATGTCTGATTGACCTACATTTGCTCATCACAACCAGTCATTATCAGATTTGAATATAATCTCTCTCTTGGAGAAATAATTTAACGTTTCAGACAAGAGTTGTTGCAAAGCTTGAAGGTGTTTGTTTGTTTCAGTTGTAAATTTTTGCAATAAGCACTACAAACAATGATACCTTTCTTTATAATAAAGTCATGACTATTGAATGTCCTAACTTACCAAAGCACCCATTTCTAGTCAAACCTCTTAAAGGTACCTCAAAGGTCAGCAAAGATTATATTTATCGGTAGTAGCTGATGATTGATTTCAGATCTTAGATGGTAAAAGTTGATCAAATTTGTCTGTATTAGGTCACAAAGTTTTCTCGAAACATAATTTGTCCTGGCACCGATTCAACATCAAGTCATTGTCATTTCTTCTTCTTCACATTCCGAAAGCACTGCCTTAGCAATGGACACAACCACTGCATTGAATTTTGTCCCTTTTATAAAGTTCATGTACTTAATGATAGCTAACTTTTATCATTATTATAATGTTATATAGCTTCACTTTTACTAGAGATTTTAGTATAAGCCTGACACTGCAGATCTGCAAGGTAAATAGCTTTAAAGTCATTCAGAGTAAATATAGAAATTCCATGTTGCGAAATTTGGTGAAAAATAGAATTGTGAAAGGATGATTCAAACAGGGCCGTGAGTGGATAATTTTTCAAATCTTTTCACCATTAGGTAGGCGTATTTGCTTTTAGAGAACCCCCTTGTTTGAAATAAATCTTGATCCATCTGAACTTGAGAAGATTACTGAAGTGGAGAATTCTGATTGGTAGTCTCTGTAATAAGTTGCACAGTAAATTCACATTTTACAGCACAAACCTCGCAGAATATGCTAAAATATATGGGCACTTTTATTCAGTCGCAGAGATTGTCACATAATCTATCATATTAACAGGAGACAACGGCCAGTTTTGCAGACAGTTTTTTTAAATAAAGGATGCAAGCTAAGTTTTTCTGCTTGAATTATTAGAGAGATTACCGTAAGTTTGACCGTCATGTTTAATATTATACGTAGGATATGAACATTGAATTAGTAACAGCTTCAGTTAAATGCTGATCTTTGAAAATCCAAACTGAATTCTGTCAAATGAATCATAGTTTTCTCTGCGCAGGTTAGGTTCTGTTGTGCAGACAGAAGCTGTGGTTGAGGTGTGGGGGATTATCCAAAATCATTCCAAGGGTTATATCTCGACCCTTCATGGTGGGGCATATTTTATCATTTCATGATTTACTTTAGTGCTGTGTTCTAATTACTGTGTGTCATACACTAAAATTTAGCTTTTACATTATAGCAAAGTCATCATTGGAAAATTCATGATTCCACATCATTTTGTGCTTTAAATGAGACACAAGACACATTTGTAATGTTCTCTTGGTGCATCTTCATTTTATCCAGCCAATTTCTACGTTCCCACTTCGAACCTGCCTTGATTTATCTGACCCCTTCAGCATTCAAAATCCGAGGTGTAAATTTCACCAGCTAACGACAGAAGAACCAATCAGAATGTACACATCGATTGCGAGTGAAGTCACATAGAGTGACATCATCCTTTATTAGCGGCGTCCTTCCTCCTAATATGGTGCCCACTAATTAGGTCAGCCAATCAATAACGCTCTTGTGCGACCCATTTCGAATTTCAAATGTTTTCGAGGTCAGTGACGTCTCGTGTCTATTTATAAGTTATTTGAACACTGAAGGGGTCCAGATATATCAAGGGGAGTTCGAAGTGGGAACGTAGAAATTGGCTGGATAAAATGAAGATGTCTTGGCGAGACTGCTTTTGCATCGTAGTCATCTAAGGATCATTTTCGTATGATAACAGATTATTATGAATTATAAATGAGGCACAATATTATATGATCACATTTCATGTGTTATTTATTAATTGTCACAGTTATTTATTGTTAGTATGACAGAACTTCTGTGTTAATTGATACCCAGTATGGCAATGAAATACTGAATATAAATACAGTACTATCTATATTTTGTACAATATAAACTGTTCTGTTTGTGGGAATGATTTCTTCAAGGAGAACTCTTCAGAATGTATTTTTCGCTCTACATTTCCTCTTCAACAATTTCTTTGTGAGATGACTTGTTTAACGGGACAATTTCTTTGTGAGATGACTTGTTTAACGGGACAATTTCTTTGTGAGATGACTTGTTTAACGGGACAATTTCTTTGTGAGATGACTTGTTTAACGGGACAATTTCTTTGTGAGATGACTTGTTTAACGGGACAATTTCTTTGTGAGATGACTTGTTTAACGGGAATAGTCCTTTATATGTCTGAGATGGAGCGTTATTATGTCGCGCTAAGCAATGTTGGGCGTCGTCATAGATATACGTCCGAGTTGAGGTAAAATTGTGTCAGAGTTGAGGGAAAATGATGTTAACGTTGTGGCGAAGATAATGTGAGCTACCAATGTCGTCACCTCTGTTACATCACATGGAGCAAGAACAACATTACTACCCATAGAGCCTCGCTTTCGTATACAATTTGGTGACATTCACTATGCGCAAAGCACATCCCAACTTAACATTGAATGAATTATTTCTGTGGAACATCTTATTTCATAGAGCATATATATAGTGCACATTCCTGAAGAATAATGATGTCAATGAGATTTATTTATTAACAGGAGATTAACATCTCCTAAATTTATGGAGCACAACTGTGTGATTATATTCCAATGTTGGAATATATGTTCCTAGTTAATACTACACATGGTCATGTCATTATTCCATGTTTTAACAAGAGATAATCCATTGTAAACTATTATTGTTGATGTGTTGTGTACGTAGGTTAAGAATAATTGTTTTAACATCCCTGGTTTTGAAGTTCACTGATGGGATATATTGTGCATTTTGGAAGACACGCCATTTTATCAGCAAAGTTCATCAAGCCTTTTAACTTGATAGTCGCCAATATAGCATTCGCCAAGTCTGCATTTTAATATATTAAGTACATGATAAAGCACTGAAGACATTGTATTGTATGTTTGATGGAAATTAATCATTTTTATAGTTAATAAGTTACCAGGTATTAAAATATTGACTTTGGTATATATGTGTATCATTTCAATCATACTTCATTTATGAAGGCAAACACCATCCATGGCTAAATGCAGTTTCTCAGTTATAGATTCAGATCTTGTTAAATTAATCCAGTTGAAAAGAGCTGAAGATAGCTGCCTGGATTCATGCTATTCAAATGATTTTTGCATTCACTACTGTGACAAAGATTAACTTAATTCTGTGAGAATGGGTGTGCTGGTATCCATGGCTATTTCCCATGCTTGTAGAATATATATATTCATCTCACTAAAGCTGGTTTAATTTTTTTTTTCCAGACAGGAGATGTTTTTTGTGACAGGAGTGCAGAGATAATTAGGAGCTGATGTCCACAAGGCTACATTTCTCTTTGCTACCATTCTTACCCATAGTGCAGAAGTGTTATGTGTTGTTATCTTTTGCTTGTTTTGTTAGTATTTTGATGGTTATTTATTTGAATTCCTGACAAATTTATGTTTGCACATCATTAAGTTATAAGCTTTGTTTCCCTGTGATAGTTTTGTCCATGACTGTGTGGTTTACCAGATGTAACCGTTTCATTATTTCCTTGTGGTTATTTTTGAAAACAACATGATAATAAATCTTGTGGCATATTCTGTCTCTACAACTGATCTCCTGTTGTAATTAAGTGACAGATTCCCCATCAGACTGGCTCTCTGGAAACCGGACTCCCAAGAGAAGTTTGAATATGTGACTAAATTTGTGCACATATCAGATGATTTTGAGTTTGAGAAACAAGTGAAAGGCTGTCTGAAAAGACACTTGATTCTCCCAATGAGGCTTTCAGGTTCATTTAAGGCAGAATTGTAGCTGAAATGGTTCAAATATAGTGTTCAGGAGCATTTATTACGGATATTCTGCACATGTTGATTTGATATGAAAATTTCTATTGTAAATTTTGCTCACCATCACCTGACTATAGTTTTCATGGATTACTGCTCCCAACAATTCCATATGTCATGCTGTCTTTGCTCATAGAATACATCCACTCTTCTGTGCATTTATTTTCTCTGTCCAGTTCCTTCCGTTTTGATAAATGAAAAATCAAACTGGGCAGCAAATTTGTGTTGAAAGTATACACAAACATATATAGGTTTGTGATATAAATTTAAGAGTTGCCTCCTTTGGGGATTCGAGGCATTCTGCCTTCGAGTTTGGTAAGTTTTGAAAAGAAACCTGCAGGCCACTTTAATTCAAGAATACGTTTTCAACACCTCTCATTGGTGCAACCAGTTTGTGAATGAAGGAATGCAGGTCAAAAGTGTTTACGCGTCACATGAAGAGCAGTGTTATTATGCGCTAACCTCTTACATGTCACAGTGTGTTACTATAGAACTATAAAAAATTACACGTTTTATGTTAAGAATACCGAGTCCTCCTTCAGACAACTTTACACACTCTAGAATTTATTTTTATATTGGTAAAAATATGCCTCATTTCTCCGGTCGAAGACCACTCCAACAGGAAATCCATATCAGTTTTATTACCCCTCGGCCAACTTTGGCCTAGGGGTATTGTATTGTCATCATGTACGGCTGTCCGTACGTCCGTCCGTCCGTTACCGCGATATCTACAGAACCGTTTCATGCATGGCAACCAAACTTGTTACATCTATTTATCTTCACGTAAATCAGAAGCCTATCGAAAATGAGTCATCTCGGACAATATTTTGCAGAGTTATGCCCCTTTTTACAAATAAAAATCCATTTATGATTTGTTATTGTGATAATTTCATAACTGTTCCATATACAACATCCTAACGTGATACAGTTGTTTCTCTTGACCTGAACTAGATTCCTATCGAAAATGAATCGTGTCAGAAAGTATTTTGCAGAGTTATGCCCCTTGTCTAATAAAATCCGTTCCCGCGATATCTACAGAACCGTTTCATGCATGGCAACCAAACTGGTTACATCTATTTATCTTCACGTAAATCAGAAGCCTATCGAAAATGAGTCATCTCGGACAATATTTTGCAGAGTTATGCCCCTTTTTGTCCCCGCTACTTAGTAGGGGGACTTAGAAAACACCGATTGTCCTAGTAATTCAGCTTGTATTTCCAGTGATTCTGTAATTTCGTAATTCCGCGTAGGGTTTTCTTGTCCAGGACAATAACTTCGTGAGCGATTCAACAATCAACTTCAAACTTGGTGTGCCTTGACATTGGCGAGAGGACGGTTGGGATTGTTTTTCGGCAATGTGCGTAATCCAATATGGCCGCCGTCAGCCATTTTGGATTATAAGCAGTACGATCTTAGATTTTCTTGTCCGGACAATAACTCGTGAACGATTTAACCGATCAACTTCAAACTTGGGGTGTGCCTTGACATTGGTGAGAGGACGGTTGGGATTGTTTTTCAGCAATGTGCGTAATCAAATATGGCCGCCGTCAGCCATTTTGGATTATAAGCAGTTTGATCTTAGATTTTCTTGTCCGGACAATAACTCGTGAACGATTTAACCGATCAACTTCAAACTTGGGGTGTGCCTTGACATTGGTGAGAGGACGGTTAGGATTGTTTTTCAGCAATGTGCGTAATCAAATATGGCCGCCGTCAGCCATTTTGGATTATAAGCAGTTCGATCTTAGATTTTCTTGTCCGGACAATAATTCGTGAACGCTTCAAACTTGGGGTGTGCCTTGACATTGGTGAGAGGACGGTTGGGATTGTTTTTCAGCAATGTGCGTAATCAAATATGGCCGCCATCAGCCATATTGGATTATAAGCAATTGGATCTTAGATTTTCTTGTCCAGACAATAACTCATGAACGATTTAACCGATCAACTTCAAACTTTGTGTGTGCCTTGACATTGGTGAGAGGACGGTTGTGATTGTTTTTCAGCAATGTGCGTAATCTAATATGGCCACCGTCAGCCATATTGGATTATAAGCAGTTGGATCTTGTCCGGACAACAACTCGAGAACGATTCAACCGATCTACTTCATATGTGGGGAGTGCCTTGACATTGTTGAGAGGAGGATTAGGATTGTTTTTCAAGGACGTGCTTGATCCAATATGGCCACCATCAGCCATACTGGATTTCATTAGATTTTATGCAGTTTGATCTTGTCGGACAATAACTGGAGTACGATTCAACTGATCTACTTCAAACTTGGGGAGTGCCTTGACATCGGTGAGAGGACGGTTTGCATTTTTCCCAGCGATGTGCATAATCCAATATGGCCACCGTCAGCCATATTGGATTATAAGCAGTTGGATCTTAGATTTTCTTGTCCGGACAATAACTCGTGAACGATTTAATCGATCAACTTCAAATTTAGGGTGTGCCTTGACATTGGTGGGAGGACGGTTGGGATTGTTTTCCAGCAATGTGCGTAATCTAATATGGCCGCCGTCAGCCATATTGGATTGTAAGCAGTTGAATCTTGTCTGGACAATAACTCGAGAACGATTCAACCGATCTACTTCATACCTGGGGAGTGCCTTGACATTGTTGAGAGGAGGATTAGGATTGTTTTTCAAGGACGTGCTTAATCCAATATGGCCACCATCGGACATACTGGATTTCATTGGATTTTAAGCAGTTTGATCTTGTCCGGACAACAGCTGGAGTACGATTCAACTGATCTACTTCAAAGCTTGGGGAGTCCCTTGACCTTAGTGAGAGGACAGTCATGTATTATGTTTTATGGATGTGCATAATCGAATATGGGTGCCATCTGCTGTATTAGATTATGTTAAGCTCATCAGCGATATCTCCATTTTATCAATTTTATCAATTGATACTGTTATCAATGATATGAGATATCATCGACTCCAAAAAATCGACCATAGAGGTCCATGGCCCCCGCAGCAGCAGCGCCAGTTATGGTGGATGTAATCCACCATAACTGGTGCTGCTAGCGGGGGACATGGACCTCTATGGTCGATTTTTAGCTCATCTGGGCCAAAGGCCCGATGGGCTTATGTCATGGCCTGACTGTCCGTCGTCCGTCGTCCGTCGTCTGTCGTGCGTCGTCCGTCGTCCGTCGTCCGTCGTGCGTAAACATCTTCTTCTCTGAAACCGCTTGGCCGATTAAGCTGAAACTTGGCATGCATGTTTCCCCCAATGAGTACACCAGAATTTGTTCATGCCGTGTCGATACGATTTTAAATATGGCTGCCATGGCGGCCATCTTGAATTTGCCAGTGAAATCTTGTCATCATTATTTTTCGGTAAGTACTTAATGGATCTTTCTCAAATTTGGTACACAGGTTCCCCTTGGGGTCTAGTTGTGCAAGATACCTGTTGTGGTCTGATTCACAAATCCAATATGGCCACCAGGCGGCCATCTTGGATTTTCCCATGAAACATTGTTATTGCAATTTCTCAGGAACTACTTTGTGGATCTTCCTCAAATTTGGCACACAGGTTCCCCTTGGGGTCTAGTTGTGCAAGATACCTTTTCTGCTCTGATTCGAACATCCAATATGGCCACCAGGCGGCCATCTTGGATTTCGAGATGAAACATTATCTCGATTTCTCAGGAAGTGCTGCATGGATCTTTCTCAAATTTGGTACAGAGGTTCCCCTTGGGGTCTAGTTGTGCAAGATACAATTTGTGGTCTGATTGAAAAATCCAATATGGCCACCAGGCGGCCATCTTGAATTTGCCAGTGAAATCTTGTCATCATTATACCCCCCGACACGTAGTGTAGGGGGAGTATACTGGTTTCAGCTTGTCCGTCCGTCCGTCCGTCCGTACGTCCGTCCGTACGGATGTCCGTACGTCCGTCTGTAACATTTCGTTTCCGGAGCATAACTTGACAACCGCCAGTTGGATTCCTCTCAAATTTGGTATGCAGCTACCATACCATGAGACCTTGCTTGGGATTGCGTTTGGCGCATGTGCGTCTACAGGTGGCGCCACCTAGGGTCATTCCGTAACATTTCGTTTCCGGAGCATAACTTGACAACCGCTACTTGGATTCCTCTCAAATTTGGTATGTAGCTACCTTACCATGAGACCTCGCTTGGGATTGCGTTTGGCGCATGTGCGTCTACAGGTGGCGCCACCTATGGTCAAAAGTTTCTCATGTCAGTCCGTAACATTTCGTTTCCGGAGCATAACTTGACAACCGCTACTTGGATTCCTTTCAAATTTGGTATGCAGCTGCCATACCATGAGACCTCGCTTGGGATTGCGTTTGGCGCATGTGCGTCTACAGGTGGCGCCACCTAGGGTCAAAAGTTTCTCAAGTCAGTTCGTAACATTTCGTTTCCGGAGCATAACTTGACAACCGCCAGTTGGATTCCTCTCAAATTTGGTATGCAGCTACCATACCATGAGACCTTGCTTGGGATTGCGTTTGGCGCATGTGCGTCTACAGGTGGCGCCACCTAGGGTCATTCCGTAACATTTCGTTTCCGGAGCATAACTTGACAACCGCTACTTGGATTCCTCTCAAATTTGGTATGTAGCTATCTTACCATGAGACCTCGCTTGGGATTGCGTTTGGCGCATGTGCGTCTACAGGTGGCGCCACCTATGGTCAAAAGTTAGGGTCATTCCGTAACATTTCGTTTCCGGAGCATAACTTGACAACCGCTACATGGATTCCTTTCAAATTTGGTATGCAGCTGCCATACCATGAGACCTCGCTTGGGATTGCGTTTGGCGCATGTGCGTCTACAGGTGGCGCCACCTAGGGTCAAAAGTTTCTCAAATCAGTTCGTAACATTTCGTTTCCGGAGCATAACTTGACAACCGCTACTTGGATTCCTCTCAAATTTGGTATGTAGCTACCTTACCATGAGACCTCGCTTGGGATTGCGTTTGGCACATGTGCATCTACAGGTGGCGCCACCTAGGGTCAAAACTTTTTCTTATCGGTCCGTAACATTTTGTTTCCGGAGCATAACTTGACAACAGCTAATTGGATTCCTCTCAGATTTGGTATGTAGCTACCTTACCATGAGACCTTGCTTGGGATTGCGTTTGGCGCATGTGCGTCTACAGGTGGCGCCACCTATGGGCAGAATTTTCTCAGTTGGTCCGTAACATTCCATTTCTGGAGCATAACTTGACAACGGCTGATTAGATTCTTCTCAAATTTTGTATGTAGCTGCCATACCATGAGACCTAGCTCAGGATGTTGTATATGCGTCTACAGGTAGTAAGTTTAATATTTCACTTCCCATTTACTTCCTTTTCCTCTTCAATATGGTTATCCAGATGACAGTAATTCGCCTATCTGTTGCACCAGCCCATTTCAAGTCTACACGGTTCTAGTGGTAACAACAGTTAGGTAAAACACAATATGCCTGCATAACCCCATTCTCAACAATCATTATTATACCCCCCGACACGTAGTGTAGGGGGCGTATACTGGTTTCAGCTTGTCCGTCTGTCCGTCCGTCCGTCCGTACGTCCGTCCGTACGTCCGTCTGTACGTCCGTCCGTAACATTTCGTTTCCGGAGCATAACTTGACAACCGCCAGTTGGATTCCTCTCAAATTTGGTATGCAGCTACCATACCATGAGACCTCGCTTGGGATTGCGTTTGGCGCATGTGCGTCTACAGGTGGCGCCACCTAGGGTCATTCCGTAACATTTCGTTTCCGGAGCATAACTTGACAACCGCTACTTGGAATCCTCTCAAATTTGGTATGTAGCTACCTTACCATGAGACCTCGCTTGGGATTGCGTTTGGCGCATGTGCGTCTACAGATGGCGCCACCTATGGTCAAAAGTTTCTCATGTCAGTCCGTAACATTTCGTTTCCGGAGCATAACTTGACAACCGCTACTTGGATTCCTTTCAAATTTGGTATGCAGCTGCCATACCATGAGACCTCGCTTGGGATTGCGTTTGGCGCATGTGCGTCTACAGGTGGCGCCACCTAGGGTCAAAAGTTTCTCGAGTCAGTTCGTAACATTTCGTTTCCGGAGCATAACTTGACAACCGCCAGTTGGATTCCTCTCAGATTTGGTATGCAGCTACCATACCATGAGACCTTGCTTGGGATTGTGTTTGGCGCATGTGCGTCTACAGGTGGCGCCACCTAGGGTCATTCCGTAACATTTCGTTTCCGGAGCATAATTTGACAACCGCTACTTGGATTCCTCTCAAATTTGGTATGTAGCTACCTTACCATGAGACCTCGCTTGGGATTGCGTTTGGCGCATGTGCGTCTACAGGTGGCGCCACCTATGGTAAAAAGTTTCTCATGTCAGTCCGTAACATTTCGTTTCCGGAGCATAACTTGACAACCGCTACTTGGATTCCTTTCAAATTTGGTATGCAGCTGCCATACCATGAGACCTCGCTTGGGATTGCGTTTGGCGCATGTGCGTCTACAGGTGGCGCCACCTAGGGTCAAAAGTTTCTCAAGTCAGTTCGTAACATTTCGTTTCCGGAGCATAACTTGACAACCGCTACTTGGATTCCTCTCAAATTTGGTATGTAGCTACCTTACCATGAGACCTCGCTTGGGATTGCGTTTGGCGCATGTGCATCTACAGGTGGCGCCACCTAGGGTCAAAACTTTTTCTTGTCGGTCCGTAACATTTCGTTTCCGGAGCATAACTTGACAACAGCTAATTGGATTCCTCTCAGATTTGGTATGTAGCTACCTTACCATGAGACCTTGCTTGGGATTGCGTTTGGCGCATGTGCGTCTACAGGTGGCGCCACCTATGGGCAGAATTTTCTCAGTTGGTCCATAACATTCCATTTCTGGAGCATAACTTGACAACGGCTGATTAGATTCTTCTCAAATTTTTTATGTAGCTGCCATACCATGAGACCTAGCTCAGGATGTTGCATATGCGTCTACAGGTAGTAAGTTTAATATTTCACTTCCCATTTACTTCCTTTTCCTCTTCAATATGGTTATCCAGATGACAGTAATTCGCCTATCTGTTGCAACAGCCCATTTCAAGTCTACACGGTTCTAGTGGTAACAACAGTTAGGTAAAACACAATATGCCTGCATAACCCCATTCTCAACAATCATTATTAACATCAATTTTCTGAACAATCCATTAAACTCATCTGAGTATCGTCACGACACATGCATAGACAATCCGTTAACCGCACTCCAACCGAGCGAGATCTCATTGTCAACTAGTTACATACTGTGCCGCCACTCATAACATGTACACTTATATTCCTCTACAAATACTCGTCAATTCCTATCAAATGTGCATCCGGGGGGTATCTTGTAAGCATGCTTACTGATGATTTCCACTGCCACAATCCCATTCAGCTTACTCGTGAAACGTTAACCACCCCCATGTATCTATGCCCTTACGGGGGGTATCTTGTAAGCAGCCTTACTGATCATTTTGATCAAATGTGTGCATCCCTCAGACTATGCTCTAGTTTTTTTTTATAAAGTCCGTTGCACAAATCGCAACACCAGGACAAAGGATTAGCCCTCATGGGACTATTACCTGTATCATGGCCGACATAGATCAAGTCAACGGATAACAGGGGTCATTGGTTCGATTCTCACTGACGGCTAAATTGTTCTTCAAATTTCTCTTACATGTACATGTAAATAGAAATTGTCATTTCAATACTGGATGAGTTAAACATCCCAAACTCCGAAGATATATATATGTATGTAACTATATTTTGTTCAATACACACTGATTCTGATTCCGGGTATGGCGTATCATGTTGGACACCGGTTTGCATCAAATCACCGAAGTTAAGCAACGTTGAGCTCGGTCAATACTTGGATGGGAGACTGGGTGCTGTATTGGCTGGGCTGATCAGTGTTCAGGATAATAGGAACTTTGGATGCTCTCATGTTCTGGCAATATGTAGACACTGCCATGATATTACTGAAAAATTGTTGAAAATGATGCTAAATCCTACTCAATCACTCACTGATCTTAATTCTAATTGATTCTAAATATTTACCCGTAAAATTTACATGTGCATGTATGTAAATTAAGGTCATATGATGTAAATTAGAGCTGTATGAGAACTGTTTAAGTAATTGAATATTAAAGCTCCTGTTCGTATGTTGCTGTAACACCTACTCATCTCTCAATATAACATAGAAGTACTCTTAGACTGCAGTGACGGGGATTTGTGTTAAACACATCATAGATATAGGGGGTCTGGCTAGCTGTCATAATCTTCATTTCAGGCAGATTTTGTGACCATATGGCCCTATAATCTGACAGAGCTGCTTGTGGTAAATCCCTACTTTCACTGGCTGATAACTTTTGAACCTACATTCTAATGCTAATGTCATGTAAACTTACATGTAGCTCAATATAAAGCTGAGATTTTTAAGACTTTCGAATAGATGACTTTGGTGCAGTTTTGATGTTATCAATGGTAAGAATTTTCTATTTACAGCCAGTGCTGGTTTGGAAAAAGCAGAAGAGCTAAAATTCGCTCCCCTGGACCATATTCGGAAGACTATTTTCTGGGCAAGAAGCCTGATTTCATACTATGCAATGCATAATTCCATCGATATCAATAAGAAGAGCTGTTTTTCACTCTTCTAAATTTGAATTTTAGGAGAGTGATTTGGAGATGATACATTGTAAATGTACTCTCGCTCTACTTAAATCCTAAGCACTGTACAGAATTGAGACAGCTCAGCCAGGTTCTGTGAGAAGATGGCGGAGTTCAAATCTGGTTTGATATATTTATGCAGATTATGACCGCAAGTGGGAAATGTTACAGGTGAAATGTACAGATTTTCATATTTTTACCCCTCGGCCAAAATTTGGCCGAAGGGTATTGTCGTCGTCATGTCCGTCCGTCCGTCTGTCCGTCCGTCCGTCCGTCCGTCCGTCTGTCCGTCACACCTTTCTCGTTACCAAGATATCTTCAGAACGACTTACCCTAGGCACACCAAACTTGCAGTGCACATCCGTATGCTTGTGACCCAGAACCCTATTGAATCTGGACCTGATTGGTTAGAAACTCTGGCGGCCATCTTTAATTTATGCGAAACCATCACAGCTTTCTTGTTACCAAGATATCTTTAGAACGACTTACCCTAGGCACCCCAAACTTGCACTGCACATCCTTATGCTCATGACCCAGAACCCTATTGAATCTGGACCTGATTGGTTGGAAACTTTGGCGGCCATATTTAATTTATGCGAAATCATTAATCTTGTGTATCTTAGGTACCATTTCTCTGTTCAGTGTGAAACTTGGTATAGATCATCGATGCATCAAGAAACTTCAATGGAATGACCAAACCAGTTTCCCTGATTCGGTGAAAACCTTGGCGGCCATCTTTAATTTATGCAAAATCTTCAATGATATATATCTCTGATACCATTCAAGTGTTCTATACGAAACTTGGTATACAGCATCGATGTATCAAGAGATCTGCAATGTATAGCCACATCAGTTCCTCTGAGTGGCGGGAAGGATGGGCGGCCATCATTAATTTATGCAAAATCATTAATGATCTCTATCTCTGATACTGTTCGAGTGCTCGATGTAAAATTTGGTATATATCATCGAAGCATCAATAGACTTACGATAAATGACAGTTCTGGCGTTTCTGATTGGGCGGAACCTTGGCGGCCATCTTTAATTTATGCAAAATCTTCAATGATATATATCTTTGATACCATTTCAGTGTTCTATATGAAACTTGGTATCCAGCATCGATGTATCAAGAGACTTGCAATGAATAACCACATCGGTTCCTCTGAGTGGCGGGAAGGATGGCGGCCATCTTTAATTTATGCGAAATCATTAATGATCTATATCTCTGATACGGTTCAAGTGCTCAATGTAAAATTTGGTATACATCATCGATGTATCAATAGACAGTTCTGGTTTTTCTGCTTGGGCGGAAACCTTGGTGGCCATCTTTAATTTATGCAAAATCTTTAATGATGTTTATCTTTGATACCATTTCAGTGTTCTATATGAAACTTGGTATACAGAATCTATGTATCAAGAGACTTGCAATGAATAACCACATCAGTTTCTCTGAGTGGTGGGAAGGATGGGCAGCCATCTTTAATTTATGCGAAATCATTAGGGATCTCTATCTCAGATAATTTTCAAATGTTCGATGTAAAATTTGGTATACATCGTCGATGCATCAACAGACTACCAATAATGAATACCAGTTTCTCTGATTGGACGGAAACGTTTGAGGCCATTTCTAATGGCAAAATTTTTCATAATCTGTATATTTGTTACTTGACTGCTTGGTGTTCCTGAAGTCTTGTTTTAAATTGAATACATTATGAATGGCTGGCGCCCAGAGCCGAGGGGTTTTCAGATGCGCAGCTTCGTATTCTTTTTATAATATTATTCATGGGTTTAATAGTGGAAGATGGAACAATCAGCATATCTACTTTATTTTGTTTTATTGGACGTATTTTTGTCCCCTGGTACCTTTAGAAAGATACTTCAAAGTCGGTACATGTACAAAAAATGTATCTCAATCAGCCTGGCCAAGTTCAGAATCCCGCATCACTTATCTGCCCTTGTTTGATGTTAGTTTATTATGTCACACCAGACCGCCTGGCCAGACCTCAATGTACTTGTCATGTTTTTTATTTCCGTTTGCAATTCTGAATTCAGCATATTGTTAAAAACCTGTACATGAAATAATTATAGTAATTCCCTTATATATCGATCACCGGAAGTACAGCAAAAATGGCATAAATCTGGAAATATTCTCCATGGCACAAGCTACAAAGTGCAACATTTTGTCATTATATGACTTTTCTTCAATTTGTTTAACTCTTTACCTCATAGAATTGTGGGGAATTTTCTCTCTCTGGCCCATAATAGATTTGTAATGGCGTAGGCCTTCAACCCATGGACTCTTTTCAATTTTCATACTTCTCCAGCGATGTAAAATATCCCGTTTTGTCCCATGTCATGTGGAGAAATATTTACCAATGGTCTCCCACAGACCCATTCTACGTAATTTGTTCACGTTTTATACCAATATCAGCAACATTTATTCTAAAAATAAGTAAACTTGTGAGAAAATGTGTTGTGTCCGCTTTACTTCTGTTGGAAATCACGAAAAAAGCGAAGAAATTGTCGCATTTTAGCCACGTTTTGCAAGGTTCTCTTCCCGCTTTCCGGCAACCATTCGTATATTTCCGTATATCATCGTGAAGCTAATTCTCCGTAGGATCGGGATTTGGCAGCGACATCACAAGATGGCAGGTGTAGAACGAAATATAACTGTTTCAATACGATATAGTTAAATAAAGGAGAATACAGACGGTAATAAATATTCATAAGGTGAAATTAACATAGCCTCACTGATTGGCCAAGGTTGAACGTGGCCAATCACGTTGGAGGAAGAGGTCACGTGGTGACTCGGTCGCTCAGGGATTCATAGAAGTCCAAATTTTTTCTACCCAAATTAAAATATTGAGTTCTTTTTATGCTCAAATTGAGTTTTTCCAAGTTTTTACGGCCCACCCACAAGTTGATATTGAGTTTTTGAATGTTTTTACCACCCTACCAATTAAGATATTAACAAATAGTTTCTGTAGTACTTAGGTGAGCTACAAAAACTGTCCAATGCGTCTGGCACACTTCACCTCTGATACAGATTTTCACTGTAAAATCCAAATATAATTAAACATGATAAATAACTCATCCAGGTGAAGCTGGTAACGTGTTTTATAATGAAATAACGAAATAAAATTTGAAAAAGTTTTCTATGGGTAAGTGTCTAACTTGACAGATAAAATGGAGAGATTAAATAGGGACATTAATTAAAAACATTGTTTGATAGAAAAGAGCCTTGTTGATCCAGTCTAGTCCACTGGTACTATAAGGACTATGTGAAGAAAAATAAACAAAGCTAAAAATATCGATTCCAAGCCCATGGTAATGTTTGTAGGAAATCAAACTTTTTTGTTCTCAACTTGATTATTTGATATAACAAAGTTATCTCCCTTGGACTTCGTGTTTCAACTTTTTAGAGACAACAACAGCGGTAAGAGATCACAAACTATCATAAACATTCAAAGATAATTATCATATAACGCTTGCAAGAGACGCTATAAATCCTTACATCATCAGCGGATTTTCACGTAAGATGTAGCAGCTGTCATGCAGAATGATGTCTTGAACTCGGACTTCTTTACGTCCAGCGCATGGTCGCCGTCGAACTTTAGAACAAAGGAACTGTCAACAAATCCCGCCACCTCTAGTCTCGTGGAGCTATATTTAACTCGGCCCCGATAATTTCTTGATGCTCATTGGCTAACGAATTCTGATTAGGTGATGTCATTGAATCGGCAATTCCCGGTCCCGAAAATTAATCTCCGAAACCGTATTTTTTGCCTCCGTCGAGTATGGATAGTAACTGAGAGCCCATGGTGAGGTATAATCGGCAAGAAAGACGGAAATTATATCTAGAACTGGGAATCCCCAAACGTTCGAAGACAAATTGTCGAAGGATCGGCGATGATTTTCAGATTTTCACATCACTGAAATAATTTGCACCATTTCGAGTATTGAGTTTTCGTCAAAAACATTGAGTATTTCTTGTCCAAAACGTACACTTTTGAGTTTTTTGCTGTCTATATTCAGTTTTTGACATTTTTTTTCTACCGTTTAACGGTAGTAAAAACGGACGTCAATGAATCCCTGTCGCTATGGTCACTGTCAAACAGAATGCCGACTGGGAAAGAATGGTGGCTGAAAACATTTACCGCGAAGGCAGCAGGTCCCGGGAAAATACATAAAATAAACTCAGATGGGCAGATTTGACGAGATAGTCATCAAGGTTAGATACTTTGGTAGTTTATGCTCGCGTTACGCGAAATATTCAGGAATTTGGAAGCAGGTTTTACGATTTTTCGAACGTTTGTCTTGGAGCACACGAAACAAATTTGTTGTCAAATCGCGCATTTTTCATCGATTATTTCTGTTCCTCTCGCGATTTCATTTTACCCTTACTACAAAACATACCAACAGTCCATATAGTCAGATTCATTTAAATTTTGGCTTTCTGAAAATGTATAGTTTTAATTAGGTTTTACTCAAAATAAACGCAAAAATTGCAAAAATAATCCACCACATGGGAACTTCCTGAGGACAGCGATGACACGCTGAAAGACGGTTCTATGGGGCAGCGTGTGAGGCGCTCAAAGGCGGTTCTATGGGGTAGAGTGCAAGGCGCTCAAAGGCGGCCGTATGGGGTAAAGAGTTAATGGGAATGTTACTTTCTCTCTGTTTGAATAATGGAGTTGAAATGTGAACTTTCTGTGATTGAATTATTAGGGGAATTACCGTAATGGATATTTCCTCCGCCCAAAGGAGAATCTAAAAAATCTTGCATTTCATAATTAAAGGGTCTTTGTTGATGGTCACAACAGGAAAAGTCAGAATAACAACAAATTGTACTGATGAGGTCATCAGTGTGACAGTCACGGTGACCGCCAGCCTCACACCTCTGAACCGGCACGGCTTCGAGCCCAGCAGGTCCATGTGTGGAAGTTTGTCAGTTACTTGCCAATGGGCGGTGGTTCTCTCCGGGTACTCCGACTTCCTCCACCAACCAAACTGACTGTCACCATATGAGTGAAACAACCTTGAGTGTGACATTAAGCCAAATCCCCCCCCCCCCTTCATTGATCTGATTAGACTTCCTGTTGGGTTAATTGTACTGTAAACATGATCAACAATCCCAATTCCTTGTTAACTAGTACATTCCTCAAGCAATTAGTAATCAGCTGACCTGGCTGACGGCAAGTGTCTTACATGTAGCTGTCACTGTAAATGATGTAGGCGTATTAATTATGAAAATTCGCTGTATTACATTGTACATGCACAGGAAGTGTTCACTCATGATTTCTCGGCAATGGCACATACAAGTTTGTGTTGCTTCGCCAGAGTTGGAAATGTTTAAGAAAAGTTACCTGTGACGAGAATTTTTTTTTTTTACCCGTCTCCTCCAACAGCAGCCTGAACGTGCTAATGACATACAAATAATAATGTTACTTTTGTTTTTCGTAAGGCTGCATAAATATGAAAAAAGTCTTTCAGTACATGGAGGCCTGATTATTTCAATTTGAGTCTAACTTATAATATATTAATTAATCTGTTGGTAGTTTTCTGTATTCAGTTTGAAGGTTTTTTGAAAAAAATGAATTAACTGTGAACGAAAATGTTTGGCTACCTGTCGCTGGAGTTTTTCAGAGAACCAGTGAAGTACTGTGTGCAAAAAACAAAAGATTGATTGGAGGTAAAACTCCGATCAGCTTGGCACTGTTAACATGGATTGAACAAAATAATAGTTGTGATCATGCTCTGATCATGTTGTGATCATGCTCTGATCATGCCACAACTTTGCTTCTCAGCAGCTTAAATGGTTTCGTTACATGTACCTCTCACATGCAAAGAAACAAGTTGATGGTTAAGCCCTCTAAATCAAAATCTTATATCGAGGCACTACTTGCCGATTTCTGGCAATAGAGATGAGTGCAAAAATCGGATGTTAACAAACAGGAATGAAACTCAAATCCAACGTGCAGGCAGGCTGAACTTGAGTTTCCCTGTCTCATACATGTAGCTGAAATTTGAGCTGTCGATAAAGATTTTTGATAGATATAAATAGTTTGTTACTCATTCTCAATTGGTATAAATACTCAATCGTCTATAAATGTGGGTTGTGGGATTTACTGAGTGATTTCCGGTAAACGAACTGTAGCGAAACTCCTTAAATGCAACGCATATTGATTTTTCATACAATCCTGTGATACACATGTCAGGGACACTTATATAGTACTTATCAGACCCCTCACTAGGCTTATTTGGCGTGGCGCAGCGCCACGCCCCTCACTTCGAGCGCCATGCCCCTAATTCAGGTTACCATGCCCTAAATAAATTTACCCCACGCCCATTTCATGGAAAATCGACTTTGCGCCATCCACAAGTCTTTATCCTTGATCCTTGATCCATGTGCCGATGGCACTCGAAACTCCGAGTAGACTAAATTAAAAACACTGTTGTACTAATCTCACTAGTAAATCCACTATGTACTAAATATAGATGATGGGTTTTGGATCAGGTCACAGGCTCTCACTCCTTGGTGGCTCCTTGATCGAAAAGAGTCCAGTGGAGTGAAGGAAATGGCAGAGTGTTGTTGTTACTTTGTTTCGTATAATCTTGGAGTCGTCGACAGCGTCATAGCCCAGAAGTAGTTCGAGGGTCAAAGTTATTTTTCAGCACAGTTTTTGCTTCCGACGGTCTCATCCATTCACCAAGCCTCGGTCCGTTTTCCGCTTTTTACAAACAGCTCCAAATCTAATCTCACCCACAGGCAACAAAAATGTAATGAGCTGTTACATTATTATGCGCGCGGTGTATCACGCGAAACATGTCACATAATTTAGTTTCTAACTGTGCAGTTATGTCAACCATGCCATTATATATTTCAATTATGTCATGAATAACATCAGTACGGTACTATATGAAGACAAACGCAAACGAACTCTTTTTGGGTAGAGCAGTTTTACAAAATTTACAGAGCTGTGACGCGGCTTAGCAACACAATGGCGGACTTTTCATTGAAAAAATGACGGGGATGGGAGGGGTAGGTATCTATGACTACAACCTGAAAATAGAACCGGTACGTTCTTTCATTCATGCATTATCCATCATCGAACTCCAATAACAATGGATCTTTTAATCACAATGTATAAATATTGTACACATTTGACAAACCTAGATGACAATAGTTTGGCAAAAGAGGCATATTTACTGTCTCGCCAGCTATATGACGAAGGCATAGATTCTTGGTATACTGGTTTAGAAACTCTACTTGGTCAACTTAAACTAAGTCATTTATCCCCAAGAACTTACTGTGGGTCCCTTAACTCTGCAGTCAAGAAGTTACATCATGCTATTTTTAATACATATTCAGATGAATGGAAAAAAAGAACACATATAATTAATTTCCAAAACTCTAGTTTGAGGAATAGGCAAGATTTTCACTTATTAAACTCTGGAAATAAACTACGCACTTATCAATTATTCAAAAATATTTTTGCATGGAGCCATATTTGCTAAATATACAAGTATTCAAATATCGTCAGGCGCTAGCCAAGTTTAGATTAAGTGCTCACAAACTAAATATAGAAAAGGGGAGATACACAGGTATTTCAGTTCTTGATCGGACTTGCGACTTCTGTCCAAGTATTGAAGACGAAATACATGTTCTATTAGAATGCCCTCAATTTAATAATCAGCGAGTTGAGTTGTTGACACTGGCTAAGGGCTCATCTGTTCACTTTAATAGTCTATCTGTGGATGAGAAATTCATTTGGTTAATGACGTGTGAAAATGAGTCCATTTGTTTTAATGTAGCAAAATTAATTGCTGAAATTTTGAATTTGCGGCAGTAGCCAGCTAGAGTTTTTTCATGAAACAGTTTATCATATATTCATTATGGATCATTTTCATCCATGCATTAAGGTTTCTATTGTAAGTGTCTCCTGGTCACCCCCACTTGGCTGGGCTAGTTATCAGGTGGAGGTCGAGAATGGACCCGATTTTCCACTCAACCTGGCGGCCTGATCGGGCTTGGTGAGATTTCGGACCACTGCAGGTAGCGGTCGTCAATAGGAGAGTGGAATTGAGCCATCTCGGGCGATCGCTTCCCGCATGTGAACTGAAATTATGGCCAGAAGACACTTATTCACCCTGTTTCCGTATGTTATTAACATTGTTAAATGAATTGTTGTTTCCGGGAATAATCAATGTCAATGACGGGGGGGGGGGGAGACTGTGATTGTATGCCTCTAGAGGGCGCTGTGATCAGCTGAATAAACTATTCTATTCTATTCTATTCGCGCTGATGATCCATGCCAATCAAACGACAAACCAATGGAATATCATCGAATCATACGAACTGTTCCTTCCGTTCTACATTTTTATTACGGTGGGGCAGAGATCATTCCTGCAGCCGTTTAGACGAAAGGTATATGCAATCGAAGCCAGGAGATTGGGTCTCATCTTGTCAATTCCGGGCTAGAGTATCTTTTCCTATCTCATTCATAGAAGAGCTACAATTTTTTTACTCTCCGCAATTGGGCCACGTGTGGTATTTTCAAGTTTTTCATACAAGGAGGCGCATATCCCCCATTATGGGAGAGTGTCCATCGCTGCGGCATCAGATTGCTTCCCTTGATGCCAAAGTTTGCTCACCACGTGGCGTTCTGATCAGCGTGTTGTCAAATTTTGAAGTTTGAGCAAACTTTTCATTTTCGATCATGCCAAGCCAAAAAACGATCGGGGAGCATCGGGTCGTTTTTTTAAAAAGCAACGACATCTGAGCCTGATATCGAAGCAGAGACTGTAGATCTAACAACAACATCAACAACAACAGCTCCGTGCAGTGATCCAGGTGACATCCCCGAACTCGAGTTGGAATCAGCTCGAATCAAATCGGAGAAAAATAACAGCAATCCCTTCATTCTGACGAGTAACTCGAGAACCTGTTTATTTACAGCAAATTTGCATACACAATAATTCACATTTGACAAAACCTACATTTTCGTTTTGCAATATATAATGAAGTCGCACGATCACCTGTTTGAAATAATTTAAAGGTGTCCAGTTCTGAAAAAAAATATCAATTTATCACATATATATAGGCTGATAGTTCTTTCTCTTGGATAGGTCTGAAATGTCCCAAAAATGGCTCCGAGAGCTCTAAGAGCACCGCGCGGTCTCTGGCGGCTGGGGGGCCCCCAGGCCCCCGGCTATAAGTGCTATGATGGTATTTCCCCCATGCCCCTTTCTAATCCTGACTAGGGGTCTGCTTATGCGCTTATAAAATAGTACATGTACTGATTCATGATCATACACCTACATGTGCATACTTAATTTCCTACCATCCTGTACATGTAAGTCAAATCGTAATCCCAGAAGTACCGCATATTCATGCCTGGTGCGAGACTGACATGACTGAAGGGCAGGTTCACGCACATGAGTTTTTTCTCGAGAGCCAGCAACCCCAGGGTATTTTTCTGAGTGGCTGTTCAACAGTTCAAGAAATTTGCACAATAAATGTTAATGTTAGAATAATTTAACAGTTCAAGAAATTTGCACAATAAATGTTGTTAGAATAATTTTAGCGCAACAAACCTTCCCGAGATGGCGGCATTGCTGACTCTCTTGAAAAAAATGTACGTGTGTGAACCTGCCCTTCAGTCTCGTTCCTGGCATGAATATGCAGTAATATGCGTTACTTCTGGGATTACGATGTGGCTTATTAAAATTTTTTTATCAAAAACTTACTCTGAATTTTAAGTCTAAGAAAGCACAGACCTGTATTTCATGACGCAGTGTAGCGATGGTTGTAATAAATTCTTGGTGTTATTCTCGTTTCAGAGAGGAGGAAGAATGGCCAGATGAAGTCCGGGTCATTAGGTACAAAAACCCCTCCGCCAGAGAGGAAAAGTAAATTCGCTGCCTTAGGGAAACTATTCAAACCATGGAAGTGGAAGCGAAGAAAAAAGAGCGAAAAAATAGAAAAAACGGCTGTCGGTAAGTTCAGATGATTTTTTTTTTTTCTCATTGGATTCTGCAGTGCTTGAAAGATTTCAAGTACATGTAAAAGTTCATCATGGGATATCTTCCAGTTTTAGAACATGTGATTGGTCAATTCAAATTTTCAAATGAAAATCTGGTGTTTTCATTGGTTAATGGCGAGAATTGCAAAAACATTCAGCCAATCACAGAGTTACTGTGAAGGTCCATCCAATCAGGGGAAGTGAAGTATGTAGTGTTGAAAATCTGGGATATTTTTGGCAATTTGAGTTGATGTACACGATACTTCAGTTTATAACATGTCTCTATGCTGTAGATTCAGCACATGTTAGTCAGTGCTGCTGAAAAACATAGAAATAACAAATAGTCTACTCAAACTTTTCCTTAACTGCAAAATATATGGGTAGGTAGGGCTACCGGAAAAACAAATATTATTGTGGATGGCCTCGGCGCAGTTTCAGTATGTGTTGGGTGTGTGATAAAAAACGAATGGCTGCGGTATGTGACATAAAAATGAATGGCTGCAGCAATTAACAGATTCACTTCATTCCATACCATTCATGTGTGGTTGTTAACTAATCATGTTGTATTCTGTTTTAAATGTTACATGCAAATTATGCAAGTGTTAGCATCATGCTGAACTTCTGTTTTATCGCATGATCATTCCTATTATTTCTGGCAAATTTGCATCTTGGCTAAAACTATGAATTTAGTACATCTGTTCAACTTCTAGCATGTGTACTTATCGCTTCAAATTCTCTAAAAAAAATTCCACAATGTTGCCTCCTGTCTTAAATTCTCGATTTGATATTTTTCAGGTTATTAACTTAAAAATGAAAAATTGTATAGTTTTGCAGTTCATAGTCCATGGTGGACAACTGCTATTCTGCTTTGGATTGTAAATATGCCTCAGCCCTTGCTTCAGCCCTGAACATAAATACATATATTATTTTCAATGGTAAAAATGAAGACCATTTGGGTGAGGGGAGGCTCTGTAACAGTTTGGATGCATCTGATTTGGGCACAATGATTCATTCTTTACTGCCTAATGATGCGATGTAGCATAGAGATTTGCTTTGGTCAACCCATAATGATGCCCGCATGATGCAGTATCTTTTTTTGGACGGTTCGTTTTCACATCCATCATAAGTGAAATCTATTTAAATATATATCTACCTTGGAAAATTTGGTTACATGCATGTATCATAACTACAAGTATGTTTGTAAGAGAATGAAATTATCTTAGACTCGCTGTCACAAAGAGAGACATAATTGAGAAGGACATATCTATACAAGTATTTCCAGCTTTATACTTTATTACATCGATCTGGTGGAAATGCAAAATCCTTCAAGAAAATGCCATCGAAATGTTTTAGTTTTGAAGTGGAACAACATCTTGTGTATCGTCTGTCAGGATTAAAATCTAGAAATCCAGTGATTTGGGAACCTCCGTCAATGAACTTTGGTCAAAAGTTTGCCTGAAAATCATTTTGATTCTCTCAGCGGAGACGTGCACTGTGTCTGAGTCAATAGATTTGCATCATTCAGGTCACACAGAGGCTCCGACAAATATGCGTCCTGGAAAGTCCCTAAAATCTTGATTTGTAACCTGAAATGTCTTGCAAACTGATGGAAAAACTATACTGTCATCTTCTTGGAAAACCACCGATCTGATGCCACGGGTTATTGTGCCAAAATTTATTCTCAAACTTCGTTCATCTTTGTTGTGAGTTGCGACTCCTGGAAAAGTAAAATGATTGACCTGGAAAGTCCTGGAAAACTGTTGGATTTTTTTCCTGTTGTGAGTGTATAACCCTGCAATCTTCCATGGCATGGTCAGATTTTGTGACTTTCCAACCAAACTTTTCCTTGCCATCTGATGATATCATGAACCAAGGTCAAAAGTGCACACTTCCGATGATACATGCACCTCGCCATTCAACAAAAATGGCGGTGTGAAACTAAGAAAGAAATATTTCAAATTTTGGTTAAAAAAAAATCAGTTTTTACGCTGAATTTCAACATTTTTGAGCTACATGTATTAAAGTAAACTCATTACTTTGCAGGAGAACGCAATTTATATGATTTTATTGACTTTCACGATGAAATCAGAACGAAATAACAGTGAACAGACCCTGGACCAGATATGAAATTTGGCGTCATTTGGCATCATTATGGGGTAATGGTAGAAAAACTTCACAGGTTATATAGAGTTTGTAAACTGCATTGTATTACCCTGGCAAATTGTGGGATTTTATTGCCATTGAAGATATCTTGCTTCAGTTTTATATCTACAAGTACAAGGTAAATAGATGTATGATCTGAAGATGTTCTTCGACCTTGGATTTAATTGGCGTTATTGCTCGGAGAATAAAATCCAGAATTTCAAAATGGTATGATATCTCCATCACATTGGATTCCGGCTGTGACATTGATATGGCAGACATTATTATTCATGGAGAGTAAAAAAATAATTCTAATCAAAACGTTCCTTGATCGCGCTTTCCCCGCATTGACCCTATCACAATGGACTGAGTCTAGTCACACATCAAAGCGCAGCTGTCTCATATCTGACAGAAAATTATGGGAAATATTTCTGTCTTAAATGTTTTACATGTAAATATGTACCTTTAATGAACTTCAACATTTGGGCAAATTCAAGTTGGAAATACATGTATGCCAGTAATCATCAGTAAAATTATTCCCCGTATTGAAACATAGGCAGAAATGAATGATAAATCCCGTAATAATTGAAATGAAATTTCGGACCATAAGATGACGAAATTAATGAGAACGGGAAGTTGATAAAAGTGTCCAAAATCATAAAGATAATCTATTATTTCTTTGAATTTCCATGATTTTAGATTGTATTGGAATCGCTGATTTAATTTCGTCCACAAAATTGGGGTGACTGAATTTCGATAGGCTGATTGAATTATTAGATTTACCGTAATCAGCCGTTCACTAACGCGTGACCGGAATCAGTCCATTGTCATCATCTTAATGTGGGAGAGGACCATTTGTTCCATAACATGGCCAGTGCCGCTGATGAATGTTGGGAAATTAACATTCTGCATTATCCTAAAATGAATGAACCTTCAACGTCCAGATGATGTTGTTGTAAAATTGACGAGCATAACGTCTGAATTGCTAAAGCTAGGAACTGAACTGTTGCTTGGATTCACAGATTTGGAGCGGAAAATTTCCGTGCGGTCCACAAGGGAGGAGTTAATACGTAAAGGGGTACTTAAAGAAGTCGATGTGGAGAACCAATCAAACCATGTAAATACATTAGGTAAGTAATCGGGCCGGTTCACTCATCCCAACATTGGCAAAATATTTCATACCGTAATCAGTATAGACCTACATGTAAATGGCTACAGTGTTTATAACAGGGACATTGCTGTGTCGGCTCATTCTATTGGCTGAGCTACTGAAAGCTCTGGAACAATTGAAAAAACGATGGCTGCTAGTACATGTACAGTAAAGAACTTCCTGAGACACTGGTTTCTATTGGTTGCCTACATGTGCATAAGGGATGTGTTGATTGGCTGGTATCCCTAATACCCAAGTGACAGTACTATCTGATTGGTTGTCACCAAAAGTTACCTTGACCGGTTTGTACATGTACAGAATGCTCCATTGTGTTTTTAATTCTTGTCAATCTGTCTTCATCATACACATGAATGGACAAGATGGATTATCCCAAAGTGTCAGGAGTTGAGTTTGCTCAAATTCTAAAAGAGAATTTACTGAGATTTATTTGAAAAATACAGTACAGGGCAGAAATAACTTAACCTTGAATGTGACTATTGAAAAACTTAAACGATAGCTAATTATTGTAGTTACTACGTTGTGCGCGTTTTTGATCGCAGCCGAATAAAAAAACTCTCGCGACCATTATGAGATGCGCAGGATGTGACATTTACCAAACACATCCGAGCACGTCTCCTGCCCCTTGGCATGAGCATGAGAGGGTTTTCCCGACAGCATCGTCCTCCGTGCAACTTGTCATCTTTTGTCCAAGATTTGCATTCAAGGGATTCACATTCAAGGTTTAAGTCTGTACTGTAGATTTACATGAAGATTTACATGAAGTTACAAACAAGATACGTAGCATGTTAAAATTCGCAAATGTTTTCATAAGTCATGTCTGTACTGTAGCATTGCATGACCCTCTTATTTTCTAGCATGTCTTTTTCTGAAATCCACCTCCATATACATGTCTGTTTTAAAGGTGAACTGCAAAGGTTTTCATATTTTTCTTTTTACATGTACATGTATATTCTTCATGGGCAATGTCAGTCCAACTACTTCATTTGGTTTTATTTGAAGTATTTTGTCTCCTGATAGCTTTTGAAAAGTGCTCCGAAGTTGGTATCTCAAGCCCGGCCGATTTCAGAAATGAAATCCGCATCGCTTATCTACCTTTGTTTGACCCCGGTTTGTGATGTCACATCAGACAACCTGGCCGCACGTCAATACTTGTAATGTTCAGCCTCCGGCCGGGCTGGTCTGACATGAGGTCACAATCACGGAAAGATAAAGCGATGATGTGTTGCAAATCTGAATTCAGCTGGGCTAGCAACTTTTAGAAAGATTATAGCAGACAAGATCATTCAAATTAATCCAAGTGAAGTAGATATACTGGTATTTCTATCATTATTCAACCTATATTAAGTGTAATACGGAGAATTTAAAAACCTTTGCATTTCACCTTTAATTACATACATGTATGTATTTATGTAAGAGTTTGATAACTTTGAATGTATTTTTAATTTTGTCATGTTCATATACATGTACTCGTATCAGTATTGTTTTGCATTTACAGAGAACTAATAGTCCATGGTTCATACTGTCTATTGAGAGAGAGAAAATTAGATTTGATGTCACATTGAGCAATATTTCAGCTATATAGCGATGATTTCAATGCCGTCATTGTATTGTTTCATATTCATATTTTGTGATCATTTCTTTTTTCAGCTTTTTACGTTGTGGTTTCCGAATTATTTGTATCAATGAATTTTTTTGCATGAAACTTCTGCTGCTGTTGATTACACCAACAATGCCGCATTATGACACCTATTGCAACCTTCCAATAGATCATAATGAAACAGAAAACTTTCTTTTATTAATGAAACCCAATTTAGCTAATGGAGGGCTCCTCTAATTTTCTGTTTAACTTGGGAACAAAGTTTGTGACCTTTGTTACAGCTGATCTTGTAAATCACAGGTACACAGCATTTAATTATAAGCATCTTGTATAAATCCAAAATGGCAGCCATGACAGTTCGCTTAAATCACATTCTTCTCATTTTTCTTCTCATATACATGTACAGCATTCTTATCGCCTGAATTGAATTATGACATGAACTATTTTCTTGTTTTGTCCTCTCTGATGTCTTATCAACCCCTGCATGGTATATATGCGAGCTGACCATTCTTGTTTTCTCGCTGAATTGATACAGTTATGAAAACACATACACATTAACAGGCTTACACCCCATATACACACCTCATGAGTTTTGTAGTTGTATTTGATACCCATACTCTCTGTGTGTAAAGCCTTACAAATAGGCTATTCCCCTGACTGTACAAACATCTCACACGTTGCCTTTGGTTTCCTTGTTTACCCAGCATACATAGCATGCATGCACTGGTCTGCACTCATTGACATGGGGCACCTGTGGCCAAGTGCTTGTTAAGGTCATTGCTAATAACCTCAAATACAGGCCTGCAAGTGCCTCCTATATTTTCCTATATTTTTTAGTCATTCCGATATATTTTACTCAAAACCTCCTATTTTCCCTATATGTTTACTTTTTCTCATGAAAACTTTTCACCAATGCTCTGAAATGAGTCAAATCGGCATGAGGAAATACATTTCTCTCTTTGTTGAACCAAGCAGCAGAAACAAATCTTCTCAATTGCCACCACTATGACAGCATTGAGTGGAAATAATTTTACTATAATTTTACAGCAATGAAGAGAGTGAAATAATAATAATAATTTGGCATCCTAGTAATTCAGGCCACTCCAGTCACAGTGACCTGATCAAATTATTGGAAGGGGCCCTCAGTGGCCGAGAGGTATAAGGCGCTTCGCTGGTGACCGCTAGCCGCACACTGCTGAACCAGTACGGGTTCGAACCCCGCTGGTCCATGTGTGAAAGTTTGTCAGTTACTTGATGATGGGTGGTGGGTCTCTCCGGGTACTCCAGCTTCCTCCACCAACCAAACTGACCGTCACCGTATGAGTGCCCCCCTCCTCGAATTATTGGAGTTGTAACCCCAGGCTATGATCACATGGGTACACTTAATGAAGAAAATTGAAGCCCTATATAACATGCATCATTTTGGTGTAATCATTACCAATTTATTCCGAGGCTACGAAGTAGCTCTCATTTGCAAATTGTCCGGTAATGAGTGAGTCAGTCAATCCATCCGAATCCTTTCGTCAGCAAAATAAGGAGAACTGTTGACATTAGAACCTTGATTTTTGGCATGAAGGTGCATTAGGGGACTGTTACCAGCAAGTTCTGAGCTGGCTTACTAGGTGACCTATAACATTACGCTTGGACCCCAAGTCTTCTTTCTCATTCTACTTCGTAGGTCCTGTGACGTTAGTCACACTACGCATGTTAATAGACAATGACTCCTTGACGTCGTAATTTTGTTATCAAATTGAACTATGCTCAGTACGGATGATTTGGATGATACAGTGCCAAAGAAATTGAAACTCTCCTGCATGGCGAGGTTAATTTAGTCAATACACAGAGGTTTTGGTAGGGCCAGAAATTGAGAATGCCAGTTAGACTTCCAAATACTTGATCCTGTATTTATACATGTTTCTATTCTGTGACAAAAATTACAGGATTTGGACCAGCGTGCAATTCTCTTTATTTACATAATCATTTTACAGGCATCGAAATAGTCAGGTGTCTACCTGTTGCGGACAGGCAGATTTTCCAGGCGACCGGTAGAAAAATAACCTGTTGCAAGCGACAGACGTAGCCGAAAGTAGTACCAGTCACGGTGGGGGGAATGCTGATTGTCATACCAGCAGCAATCGAAAAAATGCATGTTTAAATTTGGAGAAACTGGAAGGGCAGGCATCCGTGGCTTATTTTTGACATTGAAAAAGGCCGAATGTGGTGCTCGTACTGCAGACAGTTTAAATCAGATGGCGAGAGCAACAAGTTTGCTGTTGGTTGTGAGTCGCTCAGACTAGAAAGCATGTGATCCCATGAACTAAATGTAGACCATAAATACTGTTACACAGCATTTTTAAACAATGTGAAGAAACGCTCGGAACAGCCTTTTGTAGGAGTAGTTATGAGAATGGAAAAGGCTAAAATATAGACAACAAATTATTTGTTTTATTTCATGATTTATTCAGGGTAAATTTGTTGTTTCTCTCTTATATCGCTTCACTCGAGCATTGGTATTATTGCACAGGTTGATATGGTAGGAGACTGGTAGAAAAATTTTTACCTGTTACCTTTGACAGGTAGAAATTTTGAAATGTGAATTTAGCATACTTCTTCCACAATTATAACCAACAAGGAAGTATATTCCTCATTCCCTGCGTTAAAATTGTCAGTTTTTGCATTAAAGCTTCCCTTCTATTACAAACCGCCATTATTCTCCTCTGGAGATCTCATTTGCGCAAATGAGGCCCTACCCAGTACATGAACTGTGGTCAGGTGATGCAGCTATTTGTCACTTACTATGGGAAGAGTTCCACTGTTTTCATCGTCTCAAAACTTCAGTATTTTTGTGAAATATTGCACGGCCAGTATACTGTACATTTTGTCCACATAACATCAAGTATGGTCCAAAAAAAAATTCGGCCTGAAATTGTTGACTCAATTATACATGTACATGTAGGCTGGATAGATTTATCGGCATGATAGAAGTTGACTGAATTGATTTAAGATCCCTGCTGGCTCAGGTCAAATATTTTCAGGGCTGATGTGCTGTTCAAACTGTCATTACCAGGTGACTACTTGACCTTGCTGGTACATTTACTTGTGGTGGGAAAACTGGAGACCTCTCTGTAATATTTTGAAGGATATATGTTATAGAAACTGGTATTTATGATTATACCACAGACAGTTTGTGAGACCTGCAAAACACTTGAAATGAATAAGCCTGACTGATATACAATATGTGTTGTTTACATGTAGCTAAAAGGACATGTAATTGTCCTCAGACACCCGAAGGGCTAAATGGGGACTATAATATAGTATTGGGGTCCATCCGTCCATCTGACTTTGTTTCCAGACAATAACTTTTGAAAACCTGAACAGATTCTTTTCAAATTTGGTATGTGGGTACCTCGCCTCAAGATCTTGCTTGGAATTGTTTTTCACGTCGATTCACATATGGGTGGTGCCACCTGGGGGCAAATTTTCAATTTTGTTTCCAGACGGTAGCTTTTGAAAAACTAAATGGATTTTGGTATATGGGTACCTCGCCTTAAGATCCTGCTTGGGATTTCATACGGATCTGCTTATAGGTGGCACCACCTGGGGGCAAAATCAAAAATTTTGTTTCTCGACATTAACTTTTGAAAAACCTGGATAACCCTTGAATGACCACTGTCAGCCATCTTGAATTTTAATACGCTTGGATCTTGTCTGGGCAATAAATCAAGAATAATTGAACGGATTGACTTCAAACTTGGATAATGCTTTCAGGCTTGATATCGGTGAGAGGACAGTTAGGATTGCTTTTCAGTTACCTGTATAATCCAAGATGGTCACTAGCCATCTTGGATTTTTAGCAGTTGGACCCAGTCCAGAAAATAACTCGAGGACTATTGAACCGAATGACTTCAAACTTGGAAAGTGGCTTGACATCGGTGAGAGGACAGTTGGGATTTCGTTTCAACCTGCATAATCCAAAATGGCCATCATCAGCCATTTACATATTTCTTGTGCGACCAATAACTCGAGAACTATTGAACCGATTGACTTCAAACTTGGAGAGTGCCTTGACATAGGTGAGAGGACTCTTGCGATTGGTTTTCAGTCACCTAAATACAATATGGCCACCATCAGCCGTCATCAGTTGGATCTTTACACAATACAGACAATAACTCGAGAACTGTTGATCTGATCGACTTGTGGGATGGATGGCTCATCAGACAGATCTCCATTTTCAAAATCATACTCTTAATCAATGATATGGGATATCACAGTGCTCCAGATAAGGGGCGTATTGGCGTAATTTACGCCTACAAAAAGTTCAAAAACGCATGCAGGCTGAAATCTAGGCGTAACAAATACGCCCGATAAATAGCTGATACGCCTTATCGCCAAAATCAATACGTAAAATTTCTCTAATAAACGATGCCGTCAATCCGTTGACTCGGTCTCCTGATCTCAGCAAGGCATATCAAGGGAGACAAATCTGTCTCCGGGGGTGTTTTACGTTGTTGTCATATAGTTCATCAGCAATACCCTTGCACGGAGACTGGAGAGCTTGCCGGAAACAGTACCGTTGCTATAGTGAGCAGCCATTTTTATCACTGCAGCAATCACATCATGTGTGATTCGGTTAAAGATGTCCGGGACACGCAAAATAACCATTATTACTGCTTTTTACCCCTCAACCCATAGGGCTGCTGGGTCTTGTGATCGGCATGTACGTCCCTTTGTCCGTGCGTCAACAACTTGTCCGGACCAGAAGTTTTTCAGAACCGTTAATACTCCTGGTATGACAAGCGATACTCCTTCGAACAAATTTGGAGGAGTATAGTACGCCTCATAAAAAAAATTTATCTGGAGCACTGATATCATCGACCAAAAATAATTGCCCATAGAAGTCCACGTTCCCCACAGCAGCAGCACCAGTTATGGTGAATGTAGTTTGACTGCTTATGGAGAGAATATGTGTGATGAAAGCAACATTAACTTTTTAAGTTGGATGTTCATGTGCTGCATCTTTATAAATACGAGTGCTCATTCACCCCCTTGGCTCATTCACCCCCATGGCTCATTCACCCTCATGGGTTCATTCACCCCCATGGGTTAGTTTATAGGGATAGGGAGATCGCGTGCCCTTTCTATACTACTCATCGTGCACTACTCATCGCGCATGCGCAGTGGACCCATTCTACTGTAGGATGCAAGCCTGGCCCATGGAATCTCAGGTAGCGAAAACCCTAGGTCTCTCAGCCCACCCTATCCCGCGCCACACCTATAGGGATAAGGAGATCGCGTGCCCCTTCTATACTACTACTCATCGCGCATGCTCAGTCGACCCATTCTACTGTAGGGTGCAAGCCTGGCCCATGGAATCTCAGGTAGTGAAAACCCCAGGTCTCTCGCCCCACCCTATCCCGCGCCACACCTATGCGACCCGCTGTGCAGTGAGTGAAGCGGAGGAGGAGGAGTAGGGCAGTAAAGCGGAGGAGGAGTAGGACACGCCACTGAATATACTATGGAGATATTTGATACAGTATGGAATATCATTACAGCAGCTGATACATGTAATTGAAGGAAGGAAGAAAAACATTATTGCCCTGGGATATATCATCGAAAACAAATTTTCTCATAATTTGTACATAAAAAAGAGAACAATTCGGCAATTTTTTTTGTGTGTGTTTTTCTAAATCCATGATCGTCTTCACATTGAATGGTTTTGAATACCTGGGAATTGGGTTTGTTTTGGTTTATCCATGGGAGAATGATTTGTACGATGGAACAAATAAATACATCATTTTAATTAGTCTCGAATTGTGACCTACTTAGTGATCTCTTTAAAAAAAAATGTATAATTAACTGTCTTTTCTGTAAACTTTAAATGGGTTAATGTGTGTACAGTCACAATTTATTTTTCTTCTTTTTTTTTGGTTCATGACATTCATTATCAGAACATGAATGATGATAAGACGATTAGTCGCCAGGTTTTACACGAGTCTCCCACGCATCCACAGTTATGGATATTTACTGTGAGCCATCGAGAATATAAAAAGGGAAATTTGAAAACTTTGCATTTCATCTTTCATTTTCCCTCTGACAGGTTTGATGTACATGTTGTGTACATTCACATTGTACCTTACCTTTTAGCTCGAGGCAGAATTGTAGGTTCAGTTGCGTCTTTGGCTTCAGTCAGTGCGCAGAATTCTGACTCGGTCAGATGCATACATTGTGTCTAAAATGCCCCATTGTCATGTCATTTACCAAATCCCCCCTCACCTGAAATCATATTCGAGTGGCCAGGGTTTGACTGAATAAAATTCCGCTAATTGGAGTGAATACTCCAGCATATTGAGCTAAATTATCCCATTGTTCCTCAGACAACAAACACAACAGAGTAGTCTCCCTTTATACCAGGAAGTAGAAAAAAATCAGCCACAAGCAATGGTGTTTGAAATTCTTTCGTAGATTAGAAGTTCCACACCTCTAATAAACAGTTGCAATGTTTAAATAATTAGTCTGATAGGTGTAGATGTGCTACATGTATATATATAGTCTTGCCACATCCATCGCTGTTTGTATTTCCACTGCCACTGATACACGTCAACAAGGACACATTTAGTGTGTTTATCATTTTTATTATGCCCCCTCCCCCCCCTCTAATTATATAGTGAACACTTTGTCCGTCCGTCTGTCCTAATTTCTTGTCCGTGCAATATCTCTTAATATTTCATGGACAGGATTGAAACTTCAATGGAATGTGGCCAGTGCCTCATTGAGTTTTTTCCAAGTTCCGGTATAATTTTCAAGAGTTATGGCCCTTTTTCTGAAATCTCATTGAATGGGACTTGTTCGGGCTGGATCTTGGTTAATATATTGTATGGACAATTATGAAATTTGCAGGATATGTGGTCAGTGCCATGTAGTTGCGCAGCGTGCAGTCTTTGTGAATTGGGACTTGTCTGGGCTGGATATCGGTTAATATTGTATGGACAATTATGAAATTTGCAGGATATGTGGTCAGTGCCCTGTAGTTGTGCAGAGTGAAGTTTCTCCGCGTTTCTCTTATATTTTCAAGAGTTATTGCCATTTGTTCCTGAAATCTCCGTGAAATGGGACTTGTCCAGGCTGGATCTCGGTTAATATTGTATGGACAATTATGAAATTTGCAGGATATGTGGTCAGTGCCCTGTCATTGTGCAGCGTGAAGTTTCACCGCGTTTCGCTTATATTTTCAAGAGTTGTGGCCCTTTTTCTTCAAATTTTTGTGAATTGGGACTTATCTGGGCTGGATCTCGGTTAATATTGTATGGACAAGCTCCATAGTTGTCAGCGTCAAGTTTCTCTGCTTTCGGTTATATTTTCAAGAGTTATGGTCCTTTGTTTATCAAACCTAAGTGGGATATATTTATTTGTCCAGGCTGGATCTCTCAGTCCATAACCGATTTGGACTGGGAAAATGGCTACATGTATATATGTGTTATTCTACATTCCAAAGCAGACCACATAGGTCCTGAAGAATGAAATTGCCCCAAAAAGAGTTAATTGTGTGCAAAATTCAAGTTCAATGATCGCTTCATAATTTCACCACAATATACTCCCAAGGAATGTAGATCTCATAACCAGGTCACATTTTCGGATTTGGCGAAAGCCCCGGCGACCGTCTTGCTTCAAAACATTGTATTCACTTGTTGATCGATAGTTGGAATATGTATTATGCGAGGCATGGCAAAAAAAGTGACTGAAACAGAAGTTTTATAATTATCCAAATTAGGCCTCCACCGACCTATACAGAACAATGGCGGGGCAGTGTCGGATTAAAGCAGAAAGGGGGGGGGGCATACAATTGAGCAATCTCTGATTGCTTCCTTCCTGTGTTTTATGTTTTTACTGATATTACATGATCACATGACGTCACATGACCAACTTGTGTGGTGGTAGACATGCTGATAGGTATGCGATGCTGGGGAATAAAGCTTTTGTAAAGAGGAAATGATTTGGTTGAAACATGGCTGTAGCAGTATGTAAAATTTGATCTGGTAGTCTTCAAATCTCGATGAGGTGAAATACCTCCACAACTGCCAGCTTGACATAAATGATCTTCCACCACAGACCAGCGGGGGTCTTAGCCACTTCCTAGTTGTAAAGATACAGTGGTTATATCATTTTTATGGAGATTGTCTTTAATAGTTAACACACTGAATATGCGAGTCTAATGGGTAAGCAGGGACAATTGACATAAGATTCCTGTGCACATGCCAGTTTGTGTGTAATGTCTGTGTGTTCATTAATGGTGACTATATCTCACTGACACTGTTCCTCGCATTCGTGTGAAAATGCTGTGCAATTCTCCAGTCAGTGAACAGAACTTTAATAGAACTTGCATATTTGCACATGGCTGTGTGACTACCGTCACAGGACCTACAAAGTAGGGTAGGCATTATAGGACTCCCGACTCGCACTGAGCTCTTGGAAATTCCCCCGCCCCAAGTTGAAGTACTGCCTATAAAAAGATGGGCACGGCCCAAGTCAGAACTACCAGTGATTTTCATCGAAAAATGCCAGAAATTTTCAGCAAAAGTAGGTCAGCTCAGAACTTGCTGGTAACAGTCCCCTAATGCACCTTCATGCAAAAAATCAAGATTCTAATCTCAACGGTTCTCATTATTTGGCAGACGAAAGGTCTCGGATGGACTGACTGACTACCGGACAATTTGCAGATAGTAGCCTACTTCGTAGGAATAATCTATGAAACAACCCTACATGCCGGAGATGAACTCCTGCTATGTGAAGTATTACACTCTGCAACCATAAGACCAGTTTGTGTATTTCATGTATATTGCTGACATTTTCAGGGTCTGGACCATATAACCTCCACACAGCAAGTTCTCTACGCCTTGGAAACAGTTTTCTTCACATTATGTATTTTGACATTTTGAAATTCAGCCAGTGTTACATGCACACATACATGGTTTTCTTCTCTTTCACACAGAGGCAGTCAAAGAAACGACAGATAGCTGTGACGGAGTGCAGGCATCCTCAGGTCCCGTGGAGAACGGGCAATTAGCGACAAGCCAGGCGGGTCCTGGAGTCAGTAGCGAAGATGAGGAACACTCCTGCTCTGTTACAACTCAGGCACAGATAACTCCTGTCAACACAAATGTTACATGTGAGTACACATGTCAACCAATGATAATCCGTGTTACAACTCAGGCACAGATAAATCCTGTCAACACCAATGTTACATGTGAGTACACTCATCAACCAATGATAATCTCTGTTACAACTCAAGCACAGATAACTCCTGTCAACACCAATGTTACATGTGAGTACACTCATCAACCAATGATAATCTCTGTTACAACTCAAGCACAGATAACTCCTGTCAACACAAATGTTACATGTGAGTACACTCGTCAACCAATGATAATCCATGTTACAACTCAGGCACAGATAAATCCTGTCAACACCAATGTTACATGTGAGTACACTCATCAACCAATGATAATCTCTGTTACAACTCAAGCACAGATAACTCCTGTCAACACCAATGTTACATGTGAGTACACTCATCAACCAATGATGATCTCCATTACAACTCAAGCACAGATAACTCCTGAAAGTACTACTTTTGCCTTCTGGGAGATCGAGCAATCTGATGCCACGCGTTACTGTGCCAAAAATTTAGCCACATTCCTGAACACTCCTGAATTGCAAGTTATCGTACTAAAGGCTCCTGGAAAATTAAAATTGACCTGGAAAATCCTGGAAAACTCCTGAAATTATTTCCTGCTGTAAGTGTATGAACCCTGGGTATATATTCATGTACACAAGTGACACACTGAAATTTATTTGGCACATTTCATGGACCTTTGACCATTTTCTCTATTATTTCATACATGCATATACCGTGGTAATTATGAAAAGTGGTTGCATTATGTCATGAAAAAGCATGAATATTTATTTGCCGTGGCAAACCTGATACATATGTATTTACGATGGAGAGTATATATTCCAGTTGGTATGCTTCAGGCTGAAGGACACTGCAGTTGAAGGCTGACCCTTCAAGTAACTAAAAAAAAAACTGTTGGTTTCTTGCAAACCGTATTAAACTACTGCATCGGTTTGCCAGAAAAGATGGATATATTTGGTCTGCAGGCCATGCTTTTCGTACAAAAAAAATCATGGGAATCCGTACAGATTCCCGCAATCTAACTCTACGAGAATTCGTGGGAATGCAAAGCTACCATTTCTTTACAGATTGCTAAAATTTTGCAGGAAACGGTTGGATTCTCGTGAATTATTTTGCGGGAATGCTGACAGGAAGCAGATTCCCGTGGGAATGCAGGGCCTGATCCAGGCCGTTTTTGAACTCCTTATAACGGTTTTGGGCACCATGAATTTTAGCGTCCAAATGAAAAGAATTTTCTTTTTTGAAAGAAAGGCCCAGGAATGTGCAAAAGGAAGGTAGAGATTAATCTTGTTCAGCCTTAGACATGTTAGAAAGATCCAACTGAATAGAAAGTATAAACTACACAGGGTTCATGGTTCAGGGTTCAACTTAAAAACTCCTGGATTTTCTTGCTAACTTGGAAAGTCCTGGAAAATGTTTAAAAATAAAGAAAAACTCTTGGAAACCCCTGGAAGAACTACACTTTCATCTTCTGAGAGATCCAACGATCTGATGCCATGCATTACTGTGGCAAACTTGTTCCTGAACTTCGTGAATTTGCTCATCTTTGTTTCGAGTTATTACATGTATACTAAAGACTCCTTGAAAATTCAAATTATTGACCTGGAAAACTGCTGGAACTTTTTCCTGCTGTGTGAATCCTGTATTTCATAGCCATTCTTTCTCACCTTGGCACAAAGTCTGGGGAAAATGTCAATATGATATCTTCTATATTTTCAGTGTCAGCAGCACAGATACGTCCAGTTATTGTGCCGATTCAAGTCCAAATCCCCAGGGTACCCCCACAAAGAGAGGAACCCATACCCCCGATCCCCCCATCAGAGCTCCCCCCACCGCCGGCATACCACGCAGTACACCCTCCTCAACCAAACGGATACACCCTCCCAGATTCTAGTATTACAGTACAAGTAGCAGATGTCATAGAACCAAATCCAGGGGATGAAGGTGGGTAGATCGAGGGAAGTAACTCTTGCAATGAGTCTCACAGTTACCTCCCCCTCTTTCAGCTGAGCCATGCAGTATCACATTTTGCTGAGACTTGAGAATGCTCATAATTACATTGCTAGGACTAGAGTTCACAAACCATCATTTGGGTCCAACATTATAATCAGGATTGGACTTCTGGTGAAGAATATTCAACAGTGCAGATCAGTCATTATACCTGGCTAGCCCAGAAATGGTTTGTGACATATTTTAAAATGTTTCTATAATACCTGACCCTAAAAAAATCTAAAGCACCTTTCCAAATTTTAATAGGAAATAGGAAAAAAAGTCTGGACAGTTTGATTGACCACTTCCAAAAATTGCCATAATAGTGTCGGGCAGGATGACCTTATACCTCTGGCCATTCAACCTAAAAAATATAGTGAGAAATTTTGTTTATATGTTTAGATGAAAAGATCAGGCGGTTGATTTGTGGCGGCATATATTAGGGAATATAGATTTCTGAATTTCTTACAGAACAAGTAGGCCATTGGTTGTGACCTATAGTTTGAAAGTGATATATTTTGAATTTGTGAATATAAAGCTTCTGAAATATGTTTAATGTTAACGTAACAATAATTGATTATAATACTTTACCAAGTCAAAAGTTTTTTGCTGCTTTACATCTATGGTAAGGTATGTGTTGATGGTCTTATAGTACATGTAGTTATAGCAGTAGTTAAACAAGCAGCATGAAGGCACCATGATGATAAATATCACTTGAGTTGATTTTATTGGGAGATTTTGTTGCTAAATCATATTCTAAACAGCATTTTCATGTTTTTTTTCATGACAGGTTTAGGAGTTACATGTATATAGGAACATTATTTGAATAAAAATGGAAAGATTTTTTCTGTCTGACCCATATATTATTGTGACATCAGATATTTTTGATTCTGAACTTTCTGGTTCACTTTCAGCCTCTTCCACTCTGGAAGTGGGGGAGTTAGGTGAGTATGATGAGGATGAGGATTATGATAACCTGAATCCCCCGGCTCCGTATGAGACTGTCCCGGCCAGTGAACCTGATCTCAATAGGCAGCCTGTGAAGAGTGCTCTCAAACAAAAAGGACTGAATGGTCGCCCCAGTACGCCAGTTAGCGTTTCGGGGACAAATGTGGCTGCGTTGAGACAGCTTGTCGAGGACGAGAACAGGAATAGTCAGTCTTCGCCGCGACCAGGAATTCTTCACTCGTCGCCGGCAGTACGGGTTTTACCATTACCGTCGCCACGCGCCACCCCAACCACCAGGCCAACACAGCGACGGCGAGAACGACTCCAAGTTAGAATAAAGTGAGTCACTATGTCATGGGTGATGGGTCATGTCAGAAATGGAATGAAGTAAAAAAAAATTTCAAGCATACATGTATATGTTCCTGATATTTGAAATGCTGAATTTAATAGCCCTCAAGAAGACTTATAAGTTATTTTCATGAGTTCGCCATTCAACCTATGTTAAATATTAAGCTGAACAAATGAGCTTGTGCAAATTTGGGATCATTTGCTACTAAAATCATGAACCTCCAGTTGATCAGAAAAGTTAAGCTTTATTTATTTTGTGGAATGAAACTGTGTTCACTTGCAACAAACTGTTTGTGTTCCCTGGCTGCCTCATTGGCCAACAACGTTAAACTTTCTGTTGCAAATAGTTCCATGAAACTTTGCGTCCTCTCCCAGGCTGTGCTCTATTTATTTCCGGCGGCGCAGCGCCGTCGGATTTCTGAATTCGCTAAACATGGGAGCGGCCATCTTGATATTGGATGAGTAACAGGTGTTTTCTCGAGCCATACTTCACCGACGTGCCGTGGATTGATCCAACTGATATCATATCGTAAAACGACAGGATTGTATCACCCGTTCGTGGCTAACACATCAATATTAATTCTTTTATAATGAATTCATCGAATAAATGTCATCTAGTACTATTTTATTATGGCTGAGAGACCAAGTCGATGACCATATATGATCAAGTTATTCACCTGTACCATGTGTACGTCTGCAGCAAATTGTTTGAGATTGAACTGCGAGAGTTACTAAAAACTCGAAACAGTATAACACGAGGATCGGATTGATGTGTAGAAAAAGTCGATCTAGGCTTAATTTACAATGACCCACATCAATAAAGAAATAGTGGCTTGATGATGGGTCCCATATAATGCCACAACGCGAACTCTTACATCAGGCTGTGTGAAGTGACTTAATACGTCAACCAGAGAACATTACTTTTAAAGTCCTAGTTTGATATGCGGTTCATGTACACATTTTGCCAGCAAGCACTTAAACTTCCGGCTAACCCCACACTTTCCAGATGGGTCCTTGCGCGAACTACATTAATCAAACCTTTAATGAAAACAAACAAATCGACGTTTTTTTTCTAACCATAATGGTGCATCTTGACCTGTATTCACCAGTTGCACACGTAATCGGCTTGTAATACGCAGATTATAAGCTGCAAACGTTTCCGCCGGCATTGATGCAGATGCATCAATAAGTTTTCTTGTCCCTGTAATGGTCTCGCCATTTTCTGCAAGATACTTGCAGATTCAAAGTTCAAATTCCAGAATCTTTTAATTCAACTTACTTAAAAAACCCCAGATTTTTCTTGAAATACAATAAACAACCATATTATTAAAATGCCATTGCCACTTGATTTAAAGGTAGAGTTACAAATTAGCCTTGAACAATATTTTTTGAAAGATATATTGGTCAGTCACAGCTGATATCAATTCTCCCAGTTAGATTGTCACCAATTTCATTTGATATGATGATTGAATGATCTTGGGATCCACTCGGGAATAGTCTGCGTTGCTGAAGGCAGTGGTAATTTTATCTCGGGGTTAAGTAACACTAACCACAGGATAATTTGTTAACCCATATGGATGGAGGTAGTTTATCTGGGTAATACTTCTACCCTACCGAATTGTGAATCCAAAACCCGGAACTAAAAATCATTTACCGCAGTTTACAAATTCAACAGGAAGTAAATATTGCAATGTATCCTGGGATTGAATTTATCATTTACCCACGGGTAAATTTTGCATGGATGACCCTGGAGCTGAACCACGTTTCTACAACATCTACATGTACCCCAGATTTAACTATCCTTTGGTTTGGAATTTATTTTTCACTAACCCGGGTATACATTTATTGCACCGCTGAACAACCGGCTCCAGACTTACAACCTTAATTGAAGAATGACTTCTGCTTCTCTCTTCTGCATGTAATTCTTCTGACTGTGGCAACAAAGCTTGGTGAAGTATGGAAGATTTCTGTTATACAACACAGTGCCAAATAAAAGGGTACTCTTCTGCATATGGGGATAATTCCAAGGTTCATACGCCTCCTGGAAAGTCTTGGAATTTATTTGCTATCCTGGAAAGTCCTGGAGAATGCTTAAAATATGGTTAAACTCCTGGAAGAACTACACTTCAAATTGTCTTCTGGGAGAACCAGCGATCTGATGCCATGCATTGATGTGCCAAAATTTGTACCTGAACTTCGCTAATTTGCTCATCTTTGTTGCGAGTTATTGTACTAAAGACTCCGGGAAATTAAAATTATTGACTTGGAACGTCCTGGAAAACTCCTGGAATTTTTTCCTGCTGTAAGTGTATGGACCCTGATATTAATATTAGTCGATACACAGAGTTTCCAGTAGGGGCAGAATGCCAGTCAAGATTTCAAACTACATGATCCTGTGTTACAGCCTGTGGCAGAATTGAATTTGGACCTCCGACCAGTTACATGTAGCTAAGATTCATAGCGTCTCCCTTCCCTCAACGCTATGCCGACAACAAATACATTTCCCTGTTGGTAACTCGAACATCTCCATCGTGCACTTATTACCTTTGCGCCCCATTGGACCTTCATTAACTTGAGAAAATGGGCCGCGATGAATAAAAATATTGAAATGGCAGACTAAATCGCCCTTCGTCGGTCATATATTAATTACAGACGTTAAAATTATTCCTATGGAGCCTCAAAATGACCTGAAATCGAGGGTCAAGAAGATGGGCATTTCCGTCATAATAGACCCCATGTATACAGGGGATGATGATCACAACATCGATTATGGTATCTTTATTCAATGCGGGCCATTTTCTCAAGTCAATGAATGTCCAATAGAACGCGAAGACCTAATAAGTGCGCGATGGAGATGTTCGAGTTACCAACAGGGAAATGTATTTGTCGTCAGCATAGCGTTGAGGGAAGGGAGACGCTATGAATCTTAGCTAGGGACCAGTGTGCATTTCTCTTCATTTACAAATGTAAAGCTTATCACTTTCATGCTTTTAATAGGAAAGTGTTGACATCACTTCCAACATTTGTCACTTAAATTCTGAAGGAGTTCCATTTTTTTAAACACCTCAAAAATTCATTTATTGTTCTGACACACAGCTCAACTTGATGAACCTTTTATGTTCCCAGTGAAAATAAAGAAAATATACCAGAGCCTGAACCCCCACCGGAATCTGAATTCAACACAGACTACGACAATCTGCCCGGAGATGATTCCTCTTCGGACGATGAAGAAATCAAATATAGAGATGATATAGAAATCACAAGTAAGTTGTGATTTCACTTCTTTTTTCTTCCACCTTTAGAGTACAGGCTAGAATGTCGGAATTTGGGTGGTTGTTGTCCTGATTTTATTTTTTCCCACGTTATATATGTGCTTTTAGAAAAATGCAGGTATATCACGTTCGGCTATTTCCGTATTGGCGGAACTTAGCCTCTCACATAGAAGGCATAGAATAAATAAGTGATCCTATCGCATTTTATTGTGAAATGAAGTTAATTTTAACCAAACGAACATAAATCATTCAAATTATACAAAACTGTTTCTATGTTTAGTTGAATAATAGCAATCTATCCGCAGAACTCAGCAACTGGGCTAATTTCCGCCAATACAGAAATAGACGAATGCGAGATTTGTTCCGCTGAAAATTTATTGTGCGCATGATAAGATAAGATTCTTTATTGTACTGAGCATCCCATTTGGGACAGAGTACAAAACACATAAAAAGTAGAACAAATAAGAAAGTAAACAAAAAGGTGCGGGAGGTCAGAGGTCCGTTTTCGCAGCTAAAGTGAGCTCTGGGGCTAGATTGGTCCCGGATTCTGTTGAAATTATTGCTTCCCAATACCAAGGGAGATAATCCAAAGTCAACTGGGTGAAATCTGAGCGACAAGATCACATTCTCCTGTGGTAACATTACCTATTGTGTGGAGGTCTTTCAAATTTATTGTCAGTTACATAATTGTGATTCATATATAAGGAAAACTAACTTCTTTCTTCCAACATTGTAAGGCGTTGTGAAAAAATTTGTGAGTATGACCTAAAAATGCTCTAAGACATATTTTGTGGGTTGAAAGAATGGATAGTTTCATTTCAAATTAATTTGCAATTCTTTATAACATGCTAGGTGTTTGTATTCACTAGCTCAAAGATGAAAAATGACATGAAACACCAACGGTCACTCAAAATGTGATCACTTGAGACAGATAGTCGCTTCATATTAGACGTGGATCCTAAATACAGATAGTCTCTTGAATAGATTCACCAATGCATGAGATGATAACTTGCCCAGCAGAAGTTTTACTTTCTGAGAAAGCAGTCCAGACAAATATTCTCAATTTACCTATGAAATAAAACAAAAAATTCTTTTTCATTTTATTCAGGTTCTCTAGCCGCCAAAGTCGCAAGGCAGGACAGTTTAGCACGTTTTCTTAGCAATAGACCCAACTACCGTGATCTGGTGGAGAAAAATATTATACCTGTCAAGTCAGAGGCAGAAAAAATAGAAGATAGGAACGCCATTGGAACAAAGTTAACGAGGTAAGTTGTGTTGCCTTGGCCATTAAATGGAATTAATCAATCTCTATACAGTGAAACCTGTGTAAACTGACCATGCTTGGGACCAGATTACAGTGTCGGTTAACCTGTATAAACCGACCATGCTTGGGACCAGATTACAGTGTCGGTTAACCTGTATAAACCGACCATGCTTGGGACCAGATTACAGTATCGGTTAACCTGTATAAACCGACCATGCTTGGGACCAGATTACAGTGTCGGTTAACCTGTATAAACCGACCATGCTTGGGACCAGATTACAGTGTCGGTTAACCTGTATAAACCGACCATGCTTGGGACCAGATTACAGTGTCGGTTAACCTGTATAAACCGACCATGCTTGTGACCAGATTACAGTGTCGGTTAACCTGTATAAACAGACCATGCTTGGGACCAGATTACAGTGTCGGTTAACCTGTATAAACCGACCATGCTTGGGACCAGATTACAGTGTCGGTTAACCTGTATAAACCGACCATGCTTGGGACCACATTACAGTGTCGGTTAACCTGACCATGCTTGGGACCAGATTGCAGTGTCGGTTAACCTGTGTAAATCAACCATGCTTGAGACCAGATTACAGTGCCGGTTAGCCTGTATAAACCGACAATGCTTGGGACCAGATTACAGTGTCGGTTAACCTGTATAAACCGACCATGCTTGGAACCAGATTACAGTGTCGGTTAACCTGTATAAACCGACCATGCTTGGGACCAGATTACAGTGTCGGTTGACTTGTATAAACCGACCATGCTTGGAACCAGATTAGTGTCGGTTAACCCGTATAAACTGACCATGCTTGAGACCAGTTTACAGTGTTGGTTAACCTGCATAAACCGACCATGCTTGGGTATTTAGAGGTTGGTCCGTTTACCACAGGTTTTATTGTATAATGAATATATATTGGTACACACAGATCTCCAATAAGGGCTGCATCTAAGAATTTTTTGCAGGTTCCCAACCCAAACTCCCAGTTCCTAGTTGTAATTCTTTATTGAGGGTCCAATTTAAATAACCTGTGATCAATCACAAAACAGAGATTTATTAGCATAAAATTCAATACCCAACTATGCAATCAGATCGATATTGAGGCTCTCAGAGGCTTTTCTAGGAGTATTTTCCTTCAGACATGTCAGAAATCCTTCCAAATTGAACAACAACAGTCGGATGTTTTGGGCGCCCATACATTTTCCGGAACTAAATTGGCTCTAGATGCAGCCCTGCCAATCAATTCATGTACAATGCATGGGAAGCTTCAGTCATTTAGCTGATTTCAGACAAATTCAAAATTTGTGGATAAATTAAATTTTGTCATTTTCATTTAAATGAGAAAGGAGGGGGAATGGATAAATTCTATACATTTTATGCTATTCTGACTTAACTGAAAATGATAATTCCCATGCCTGTGTTATGCAGATCATGATGATCTGTAACCAGCTGTCATTTTGCTCAGCTCAATGAATGCAGAATTATAAGAAAAATACTTTGAGATAAAGACTTGAAGACCCTGATTATTTTCAGCTTTAGTTGCTATTATCTGATACTGCCTTCTGCCAAGTTTGTCTGTTCGTGTTATTTACTTGTCATCTGTTTCTTCATTATTGGAATAGTTTTCGAAAAGTGTCTTCTCAGAAAGTCGCTTTAAGGCTAATTAGTTAATCAGTCTTCACTGTATTTTGGAGTAGGGGAGAGAGAAAGTACACATCTGTCTTAGCTCTACAGCAGTCTTTTTGTTATTTTGTAGTTATTTTATCAAAACTTTTCTAACTGATTTTCTTTCTTAGACTGAGCAGTTGAGCAGTTTGAAATTTCTGATTTTAATTGAGTGATTTTATGGTTCATTTACAGGCGGTTAAGTTTACGACCTTCTCCAGAAGAATTAGAACAAAGAAATATTTTACACCGTGAGTATTAAAGCTATCCAAAGTCAATTGTAGTAATAATGGTTAATATGCCAATAAATTCATGAAGTCAGAAATTTAGGGTAACTGTGTCATTATCGCTTCAAAAAATTCTCTTTTTCCGATTTAATTCTCAGACAGAGGTTTGTCCCAGTACACTGACAGTTGCATTGACACATGACTACCAGTGTAAAATTGTGGTTCATAGTTTTCCTCTCATGCCTGTGTCTACAGCATGGGGATTTATTTTTAATTATTGATAACTGGTGTAAATATGAGGAATAGACATCAAGTTAGTCTACTTTTCCAACAAAGGATCATTCTGTCAGGGAGTGACATCCTGTGTAAATAGACCCCCTGGTGCGCAGGGGCAAGCCTTTGTTTTAGAATCAAATTGGGAAAGGCCCATTGAAAATACTTGAAGAGGTACAAGCCTATGAAAATCATTGAGTGAAGCCAGCTTTTTTGATTCCATGTGTTTTTCTCAGAATTTTATGTTACTAGTTGTGAAAGGGTATATGTGTTGATACTTTCATTACCATTCAGTTTGTTTCACCATGCATGTGTCGTAATAAAAGTCCATTTATTTTACAAAGTAATAATATTTAGTAATCCCTTTGTGATCAGTATCAATTGACAATGTGAATAAAGCCCACACAAATAGTTCATGGTCTGTTTAACACTACTACACTACTATAATAAAAACTATTGTTATATGTAATAATTGCTACTGATATCAATGAAATAACACAGGCCTATTTACTGTGAGTGGATACTTTGCGTTAAGCTGATTATGTACATGTGACTGCAGTGATCATTAACAGGTGAGATTAAGGACACTGAGCCCTCCTGTAGAAACTTTAGGACACCCTCCAGAATTTGTATTCATACAGCCAAAACTATGCATTATAGCTATGGTAATGTACATATTTTTTGAAATCGCATTTCCTAAGGATTCCAAATGAACAAAATTTGTTCACTAAATGTGTATGTTGTGAAGATATTCAAATTTATTTTCAACTTATCGTAACTTACATCATCATTTCCTGTCAGAGACATCTTCAACAGGAAATCTTTGTTTCAGTTTTGTCAATTTTAGTCTAGTTCTTACTTTATTGACATTTAAATCAACTTCAAAGTTCAAAACTGTGAGTTGCTCAAATTTGTAAAGAAATATTCAATCAATTAAATGTCAATATGAGAACGAGACCAAAATTGATTAAACTGAGACACAGATTTTCTGTTGGAGTTGTTTTATTATAGGAAAGGATGAAGTAAGCTATGATAAAGTTAAATACTTTCTTGAAAATAGCATTTAAAAAATTTGAATTAAATTTTTTATTTAAGTATTTTTTTTTTTTTTTTAAATCCGAATATCATCACAACCAGGCCCTACAGGTTTACAATGAACAAATTCATACATTGGGAATCTTAAGAAATGTGCTTTAAATAAATATTACCAAAGCTATGAGGTATACTTTTAGCTGTATAAAGACAAGTTCTAGAGAGTGTGTAAAAGTGTGTGCAGAAGGGCTCAGTACCCTTAAGCTGATGATGTACATGTCACGCTGTGATCATTGACAGGTGAGACAGTCAGACATGCCACACACTTTGTCTGTGGTCACTTATCGGCTAAATGAACTTGATCAAACCGAACAAGTACAGACCAAACTGTAATCATCACTTCTAACAATAGCTAGTTTTCTCACACAATACAGATGATCAAATGAGCATGATAGTCTAATCAATGGGAGCAGGAGCATGCACAGACAGTGTGCTTGTATGAATTGAAAACAATGGTTTATTTTCTCAGAGGTGTTAACCATTCACCTGTTGCGTTCCTGTTGCCTTAGGAATCATTTTCCCATTTGTTAATTAATATTCATAATCGTCATAGCAGAAAACTGCAAAACACCGTCTACATTTCACCTGTTTGTCCGTGTTGTGGGGGAAAATTCATATTTGGTACCCAGTTCATTCCGTGTGCATCTTACGATCGTTATGACCGAGTCGCCAGATATGATGTGCTCTTGCCTCAGCACGACGATACGAATCACCATGTTGAGGGGGATAATTTCGATCTTTGCATGTCTTATGCTTACGGTAATCGAGCTTGAAATTGAAATTCTGTATTCGATTGCAGACCAAAGTCAGGAGGAAGCGAAGAAGTTATTGGAGGAAAAGAAGCGATATCTTGTCAGAAAGGTGAGTGCCAAAGGCTAATCAACCAGGTTAAGCTTGATACTTCAATCTGGAAAAAATGATTTTCTTGGTTCTTTGAAGGGAAATGTTATGTGGAAATTAACAGGGTTCGTAAGCTACCATGAAAACCCCGAAAAGCCTTGAAAATGACCATTTAGAATTCTTGAAAACTGTGCTCAAGACCTTGTAAATGGGAATTCTTGTCCAATGTTGTCAATTCAGTTGTCAATTTGTAGGTCTAAATTATACTGTCCTTTTCTATCAGATGGCAAAATGAACCCCATCACGACGATATATTCTTTAATCATCCAAAAAGAATTTCCAAATTCATTCGAAAAACAATGTATGAACAATATATTGTTGACATGACATTCTTAATCATGTTTAACCCTCTCTGTACCGTATCGGTACAATTGTACCGAAAGAAATATAGTTCAATAATTGCCTGTCATTGGCATGGAGAAATGAAGAATTTATAGACAAGTATTCTCATCATATTATATAATGTTCAAAAGCTTGGAGTATCGTCTTTTAAATCACGTAGGCAATGATAAGTATATCTTCGCTTCATTTATGTTCATGACAGTTTTGATACCAGCTTGGAACTGTTAAAATTGTTGGTACAGAGGGAGTTAAGGAAAAAATTCAGAAAATTGATCTATTATATATCGCTTCAATGACGCTGAAAGAAATATGCCTTGATAACGGGAACTGTTACCTTAAAAAGATCTTTTAAAGTCTTTGAAAAATGAAAGCTTCAAGATGTACGAACCCTGAATTAAAGACAGCTGCGAGTTCCAGTTCACTCAAATTTTTGTAATGTGGTTAAAATTTCTGCTGTGATATCATTCAACAACTGTAAGATCTATAATAAGTTGATTACTCACATTAAGGTTGTCTGCTAGTGGTGATTCGAAGTAATTAATTTTTTGAAAAAGTTGGGCTATTGCATTCATGATTATGTAATACGTTGAAAAACAAAGAAAAATTTATAGGTTCATGTGCATTTTTTAGCTTCACACAGTGTCAAGTGGTTTGATCCATGCTTCATTTTATAACCCAGAAAGCAGAGGGAATAGTCCTGGTTTTTAAGCATATTAATGAAAAAATCATATAAATAGTATCTTATATTCTAACTGTTTGAAGATATACAGAATGTCTATCAAAAGTTGTCAAAATTTGACAGAGTTGAGCACTGCGGAAAATTCATGGCTGGAATACTTGTAAAGGAGATCCGGCCTATCTCTTAAATTAAGAAAGGGAGATAACCTGACAGGAAAAACAGGTAAAACATGGAAAATGACCGCCAAGCACAAAATCACCACCAGACTACCTTAAAGGTCAACCCAAACAGAATTTTTTTTGGTCTAAAAAACCTTAAAAATCATAGTTCATTCTTCACTTTGTATGAAAAAAATATTGAAAAAATTCTAATCTGATCAGAAACACACGTAATATGGGAGCAAAGTGGGCTTTTCCACACTTTCACAGCTGGGTTGATGACGTCACGCAGGGAAGTTGCCTGAGAAAAAACAGCGGATAACATTGGAAAGCGAGTGCAGTCAGAGCTCCGGTTCAGATGTCGATTCGAGCGATATCAGCTGCTTAGATGGAAATATTTTTCGCCAAGAAGATGAAATAGACATAGAGGAGGATGTTGACGGGCAAATTAACAGTTGTTTGCAGACCAACGGCGGAATTCAGCCCTATCAATTTGAGCTGTACGGCTCCGATTCTGACAGTGACAACCACTCTGACAACGTGGAACTCGACGACGACAGGATTCGGAGAGGTCGTTTGTTGAATACAGATTGGTATGCAACTTGACTGGAAACCTTATTATCGTCATCTATAAGACCAAATGTCCATGCATTTCAAACTGTATTGAATGTAGAATGATTCTGTGATGTAACGAATGAGCACATCTGTGTTGTTATTGTTGTTACTGACCGAGGCAGCCTTTTCGAAGGGATAAACTCCGGGATTCGGCAGTATGGACAGTAAACTGTTGATAACTCTACTGATATACGTCCGACTTGAATTTTGTTTGTTTTCCCATAATCCCCATGAAATACCAATTTCAGAATTATATAGTTTGATAAAAAAACTTGGGACATTCATGGCGAAAAGTAAGCCGTGGTGAGTGGATCGGCATTCACATTTGCTCAATTTTCGACAAATTACCTCAATTAAATTGAAATCGAATTATATTCCCACAATCTCAAATGTCAAAGGATTATGAAAGTATAATTACACTCTCGTGTTGCGTACAAATTTCGTCCAATTTGCAGCGATTTTCTCGTCTTTGGGCCACAAATGAATACTAACACCGTCATCTGTAGTAAAACTGCAACCTCCCACTACACAACGTCGCGGCATATTTAAAAAATGATGCCCCGATACTCCGAAAATCTCCAGAAATCAGCAGCTACATACGACTGTGGTATACGGCTTTAACATAGAGAATACAAGACGGCTTCCCTCCGTGACGTCACAGCTGGAATTGACAGGAGAGCGATTTTCACCTTTCAAACGGCAATATCTCTCCAACCAGACTGCACAAAATTATGAAAAAAATATCATTATTTTCAGAATCGAAAGGACTATTTTTTTATATTTTTGACCTCAGAGCGTTTGGGTTGACCTTTAAAAGCTAATTCCGAAAATGTTTTTCCTATATTCATCTCTAATTCGCTGTTATTCAAAACTGTTTTTTGTGATGTTGGTGGAAAAAAAAGATCAGCCCATGTTTCATAAATAAGTGAGTTGGAAAGTGATCTAATTGTTAGATTCCTGTCAGGAACCTCGATTTCTTTTGTGAATTATGATGATTATTCAGTAGTTTACGGGATTTCAGTGGTGGGTTGGTACCAACATTTTTCTGTAACATCTCCCAATAGTTATGCCACAGGATGCATCTATTTACCCCATCCCGTAAATAATGGGGTGATTAAAGGAGAAGTGGCACTTGCACAGGAAAAACTCCCTTCTGGTACTCCCTCTAATAATTCAATGACAGGAAGTTAAAACTTCCCACCGTAAAATCTGGAGGTGATGAAATTTATTAGAACAGGAAGTTGACAAAAGGATCCACAATCATGCAGATAATCCATTATTTCTAAGTTATTTCAATGATTTTAGAGGTTGATCAAATTTATTAGAAGAGTCGATTGAATTTTGACGGGGATTGAATTATTAGAGGGCTTACCGTAGATGTCCTGTTAGTGAACCCAAAATTAATTTCTTCAACTTCGCACAGGAATTTTTTTTTTAACTCGAATGTTTAACATGAGACTTAAGCCAGTTTTTGGCTTTTCATATACGTTTGAGCTTGAATTTTTTAATATATCTAAAATGAAACATCTTCAACCAAAATAATATTTTGATCTAATATCATGGCAGATATGGTGACTTTTAATCATAGATCCATTTTGGTTGAAGGTAATATTTTAAACATATTAAAAAGCCATGCAAAGATATATTAGAACATTTACCAGTTGTGACGAATTGTTTTAGAAAATTTACTGAATTAATTAATCCTGTCATGTATGGTGCCTAATGCATATACGTTAGCTGTTTCGGTGATGAGCACAATGAGAACATATTGTTGGTGTTAATTTCTTTGAATTAACTGGGAAGCACAGGCAAGATTGAACCTTTCAAAAAAAGAATAGAAATTTCAGCAAGAGATAATCAGACAAATTTATTATGCCCCCCCTCTAACTAGAGGGGGGGCATATAGCGATCGCTTTGTCCGTCCGTCTGTCCGTCCGTCTGTCCGTCCGAATTTCTTGTCCGCGCGATATCTCGGTTAATAATTGATGGACAGGATTGAAACGTGCATGGAATGTGGCCAGTGGCTCATAGTTGTGCAGCGTCAAGTTTTTTCCGAGTTCCGGTATCATTTTCAAGAGTTATGGCCCTTTTTCTGAAATCTCTGTGAATGGGACTTGTCCGGGATGGATCTTGGTTAATATTGTATGAACAAGTATGAAATTTGCATGACATGTGGTCAGTGCCCCACAGTTGTGCAGCGTAATGTTTCTCCCCGTTTCGCCTATATTTTCAAGAGTTATGGCCCTTTGTTCCTGAAATCTCTGTGAATTGGGACTTGTCCGGGCTGGATCTTGGTTAATATTGTATGGACAATTATGAAATTTGCAGGGTATGTGGTCAGTGCCCTGTAGTTGTGCAGCGTGAAGTTTCTTCGCGTTTCGCATATATTTTCAAGAGTTATGGCCCTTTGTTCATCAAGTCTTTGTGAATTGGGACTTCTCGGTTAATATTGTATGGACAAGTATGGAATTTGCAGGATATGTGGAGAGTGCCCTGTAGTTGTGCAGTGTGAAGTTTCTCTGCGTTTCGCGTATATTTCAAGAGTTATGGCCCTTTTGTTCTTGAAATCTTTGTGAATTGGGACTTGTCCGGGCTGGATCTCGGTTAATATTGTATGGACAATTACGGAATTTGCATGATATGTGGTCAGTACCCCATAGTTGTGCAGCGTGAAGTTTCTCTGCTTTCGGTTATATTTTCAAGAGTTACCCTTTGTTCATCAAACCTAAATGAATGGGATATATTTATTTGTCCAAAGCACATGTATGCCAAAGTAGATCACATAGGTCCTGAAGTATGAAATTGCCCCTAAAAGAGTGAATTGGATGCAAAATTCAAAGTTCACGATCGCTTCATAATTTCACCACAGTATACTCCTAAGGAATGTAGGTCTCATAACCAGGTCACATTTGACGAAAGCCCCGGGCGGAATATGTACATATATTATGCGAGTCATGCCGAAAAAAGTGACTGAAACAGAATTTTTATAATTTAGCCAAATTAGGCCTCCACAGACCAATGGTGGAGCAGTGTCGGATTAAAGCGGAAGGGGGGGCATACAATTGAGCAATCTCTGATTGCTTCCTTGCTGCGTTAACTTTCTTAGAATTTATGGTCTGCAGTATAATTGGAGTGGTTAAACATGGTAGATTCGGGGGCATATTTGTTATTTCCTAAGTCACTGTATATTATGGATCAAATTTTCAGTTGAGTTTCCGGCCGAATGTGGAAGAACTGAAAGAGAAGAAGATTATTAAGTTCAGTGACTACGTCGAAGTAACGGAGACCCACGAGTATGACCGACGGGCGGATAAACCTTGGACACGCCTGACACCCAAAGATAAGGTAATCCTCCATGTACTGATGAACCCACCCTCACTCCATGCCCTTCACCAAGTTCGGCCCACCCAGTGGATAAGGTGTGCAATAAAATCTCCGAAAGTTAAGCTTGATGAAATTTTGGCTAAACTAGATAAAATTGTTGCCAGGCTAGATAGACTTGTTGCCAGGCAATATAAAATTGTCACCTTGCTTAATTGAATTGTTGCCAGGCTAGATAGAATTGTTGCCAGGCTAGATTACATTGTTGTGAGGCTAGCTAGGTTACATTGTTATCAGGCTGGAAAAAATTGTTGCCAAATTGGACAGACTGACAAATGGTATGTTTACGGTAATTTCCCTAATTATTCGCGATGCAGTGATGAAACTTGTCACTCCAAAAAATGCCTACTTTCGATTTATTTGTTGAGCTATTTCCCGAAAAACGCGAGTGTTCAAATTGTATGGCGCACCAACTTTCATGGGATATCCAAAATGGCGGACCGCTTCACCGTGATCGTATTTTTTAATCGTAATTATAGTACTGTGTATTAAGTTTGATATCCATGTCATAGACTGTATAAGTAGAACTAATTCAGACATATTGTACCATTCCCTGTTGTTTTTCTGCATTCACAAATAATAGCCTACATGAATAATACTACAATACGTGATTCTTTAGCAACATAATCAATTCACTTTCGGCGGCACGAACTCCTCGATGAAAACGGGAGTGTTTGAATTTATTGTTTCACATCTATATTGAAAATGTTGGGTTTTCGTTTTATTGGGAGGGAGAAAATCTGGACAGAGAAAAAATCGGCCGTTTTTCGAATTAAATTTGTAAGGCGAATATTTAGGGAAATTACCGTACCACCTGGTAAAAGAAAAGGTGGTAGGATATGAAGTTTGAAATTGAATGCTCTGATAAAACAGATGGATGAATAGCTGAACTTGCTTTAAATTGAAACCAACCGCTCTCAAATACTCAAGATCTGAGATGGTGAAAATGGTGGAACTCTTCAAATATGAAGTTATAAATAGCTATGTCATGTGACCCATGGCCCAATCTAATTAAAATTAAATCCTATCTGCTCCCCCATTTGGATGTGTCGCTTGTTGGATCTAACCGGCTTGCACTAAAAAGAGTGTCGACCATTCTCGAGAGCTCTTCATAGTGTTTTGAAGGGAACATAATGCTAGGGGCTTCTTATATGATGTTGCCATGCTTCCACCAGATTGGCACCATAATGTGGGGTAGAAATATGGACTGGTCCTTAGCATAAACCTTGGGTTGAAGCAGATACGATTTTCCTATCCCCCTTCACGTCTGCAAGTAAAGTAGTTGAACTGCGGCCATGATGTCATAAGACTATTAAATATTCATGAGGTGGGCGCTCTGAACACCAGATACAATTGAAATCAGTAAGATCCTACATAGCGACATATACGATTGGGGAGCATTGATAGGATATTGATTGCCCATGGCCAGACAATCGGGAAAGTGATGAAAATTCTTTCCCGTTAATGTACAGAATGATGAAACTAGTACGCTAAATTGAGTTTATAAACAAAGAGAAATGCACACGGGTCCGAATCCAGTATACAGGCCTTCAGTGCCTCCTATATTTCCTATATTTTTGAGTCATTTCTATATTTTACTCAAAACCTCCTATATTTCCTATATTTTGACTTTTTCTCATGAAAACTTTCATCAATGCTCTGTAATGAGTCAAACTGACATGAGGAAATTCATTTCAGAAAATTTTTTTTGCCTCGCTTCGCTCGCCAAGTATGAAAACATTTAAATCGCTCTATGCTGAATCAAACAACAGAACAAGTCACCTGAAACACCTGACCGCATTCAGTGAAAGTAATTTGATTAAACACCAGAAAACTACCTAGTTTGGAACATACAATGTAGTACAGACCTGTCTTTCACTCCTTTATTTCCTATATTTTCCTATATTTTATTCAGAAAATTCCTATATTTTTCCTATGTTTTTGCAAATTTCTTCCTGTATTTTCTCACTGTGAGCTGCTTGCAGGCCTGAGTATATTTTTGCCACAGAATTGAAGCCAGTAATTCAGCATCATACTTTTCGATATCCCTGACTGGCATTCTGGCCCTACCAAACATGCATGGTCTAAATTAACCTCCCCGTGCAGAAGAGTTCTAATTTCTTTGGCACTTCACCATAACCCAAACATGTGTATTGTAGGCTGCCATTAGGAAAGAGTTGAATGAGTTCAAGAGTAAAGAGATGGAAGTACACGAAGACAGTAAACACCTTACAAGGTAAGAGCTCTCTGATAAGGGTAGTTAATTTACAACAGAGCGGAACTAGTGTTACCACACACTTTATCGGAGTCACGAAACATGAACAGGTCCGTTTCCAGTATTAAATGGTGGCTAGACATCAAAACTGTACAGTAGATGAAATTTTGCAGACTAGAACCATTGAACGACTGGAGTTGTCAATTCACCAAGAAAACAGTTTCAACCTTGAACACAAGTTTGATCCAGTTGAAAATCACATTGTCAGAAATAAATAAGAGAAGACAAAGTCGCAGTTGTCCATAGTGAAAAAATGTCCGACAACCATTCAGGTCTGAACTCTTTCATTCATCAAAAAGTTTAGTTCCACATTTTCTGCTAGATAAATATACAGAAAAGAGGCAGTTAAAAATAGGATTCATTATCACTATGGCTATGTTTGCAGTAATCCTTTGACAGACATAATATTTTGAATAAAAGCTGCTCTTGAATTCTGTGCAGTCAGAATTATGAATCTTTATGATAACCTGTATCTATTATTGCCATGGACATAATTAGACCTGATATGTTGTTTAATAAACTCCACCACCACTCTTATTAAATTCATGCATCATATACCCTCTGTGTGCTAAACTATGCCTCGCCCCACCTCATAACCTTATATATTCTCAAATCTTTCTTATGTTTTTAGGTTTCATCGGCCGTAGTGTGCACATCTATGCATACAGTTTTATGTGAATAAACAATCCCTCATATGGGTAAGCGAGCAGGCTCCTGAGTAGAATTGGCCGACCGCCAATTGCTGGTGAAACAGAACAAGGGAGACCACTTGGAACTGAAACAAGGGAGATTACTTGTACTCTCCTGCAGCAAACTTGGCAAGACTATAGGATAGGGATTGGCTGTCATCTGTTGTAAATATACATTTCAGCCTTTCGCCTCATCCCATTTAGGCCATGTTGTGTCGTTTATTTTTACAGTGCTGTTGGTGAAGAAATAGTGGCGCCCCTACAGCATATTTTTTTAACTAGTGGAAATGGTCTTGCCCTGTTGCATCAAAACATTGTGCTGTCAAACCCAAGATATGATATAGAAATCGTCCAAATAACAGTTGTAGGAGAGATGGGGAATACCAAGCCATTGATTGGAGACATAAGCAAGGCATGAAAAATTAGATTTACCATTTAAATCAGATTTTCGTGTTATTAGGAGATATTTAGCTTGAATGGAAGACCCACAGAGTTGCGTTGCTTTTTAAACACTGACCAAGATAGCTTTCACTTGCTGCTTTTCACTCCGGATCCAGACACTTTTATATGCTGAGGATAATTTATCGTTCATAATTATTATTTGATCTGTACATTTCTCACCATGGACTTAACATCACAGCAGCATAAAGCATTTCATATTCCGTAAGTTCACCATATGTCCATGCTGTAACACGTCGTGTGCTAGGTCCAAGTTCTCGGTATTAATCTGGAATGAGCTGATGAATTTACTTCTAAAGAGTTGATCCTCTGGTGCCTTTACGATGAATGTGTGTACCAACTGAGGAACCTAGTTTTAAAGAGTTTATCGTATGCTGCCTTTACCATCTGTACCAGCCGAGAATGTGTGTACCAACTGAGGAACCTGGTTTTGAAGAGTTTATGGTACCCTGGTATGCTGCATTTACCATCCTTTACCAGCCGAGAATGTGTGTACCAACTGAGGAACCTGGTTTATGGTACCCTGGTATACTGCATTTACCATCCTTTACCGGCCGAGAATGTGTGTACCTACTGAGGAACCTAATTTCAAAGAGTTCATCATATGCTGCCTTTACCCGCCGAGAATGTGTGTACCTTCTAGTATGCTGCTGTTACCACCCTGTATTCGCTGTCCTAGCTATGAGAGTTCAGCGTATCACGTTGGGCACACCGGTTCTCGTCAGTTCACCGAAGTTAAGCAACGTCGAGCCTGGTCAGTACTTGGATGGGTGACCGGATGCTTTACTGGCTGGGCTGATCATTGTCCAGGATGATAGGAACTGCACCTTTCGTTGGGATATGACTGAGAAATTGTTGAACACAGCGTTAAATCTTACTCACTGTCCCAGCTCTCTGTCCCAGCTCTCTGTCCAGTATGAAACAGCAGACCATTACATCAGTCTTGTTCCAGCAATTTATCGGCAGTTCTATTTTGGATCGCGTGTATCGATCAAAACAGATTATGTATATGGACTTTGTGCAACATCTCACCATATGCTGTGGATGGTCTTCACTTTGTGCCACTCATTGAACCTTGCTGTAAGACGTTCACCGTTGCTGTACTGTAGCTCTCTGGTTTGGGCTGTGATATAGTGTATTACCTGATGAACCATGCTGTCAAACATGTTAAATATAAGTTTATGGCTACTGTGAACCACTTAGTTGATACATGCCACTGTCATGGTTAGTTTCCTAAGGTGTACTGTATTTTGCTGTAAATATCACGGGTTAACTCATTCTGTACAGTGTGTACAGTACCATCTCTGTGTCGGTGTTGTAGAGACTGGATCATATGGTACTGTAGTCTGGATAATTATGGTACTGGACTGTACAGTAGATCCTCATAGATCCAGACTGTACAGTAGATCCTCATAGATTCAGACTGTACAGTAGATCCTTGTAGATCCAGACTGTATGGTAGATTCTCATGGATCTGGACTGTACAGTAGATCTTCATAGATCCGGACTGTACAGTAGATACTTATAGATCTGGCCTGTACAGTAGATCCTCATAGATCCGGACTGTACGGTCTGGATCCTTGCAGTACTATAATTATAGTACTGTACAGCCCGGATCATTATAGTACTGTACAGCCCGGATGATTATCCTGCTGTATTGCTCGGATCATTATAGTACTGTACAGCCCAGATCATTATAGTACTGTACTTCATGGATCACTTTTGTACTGTACAGTCAGGATCATTGTAGTACTTTAAAGCCCGGATCATTATAGTACCGGTACTGTACATCCCAGATCATTATAGTACTGTACAGCCCGGATCATTATAGTACTGTACAATCAGGATCATTATACTACTGTATTGCCCGAATCATTATACATGTAGTACTGTATTGCCCAGATCATTATAGTGCTGTACATGTATATAAGGTTTATATTATCAGTGCAGTGTTGACTAGGGTAATTTTAATGTGTGAGTGTAAATCCATCTCCTGATGCGAAGTTCTGTTAGTCTTTGAGTTCTGCATTAGTAATTCCACTTCCTTTCTGTTGCATACATACATGTATGTGTGAATGAGTGCTTGTGGGCAGTGATCTTATTTTAGCTTCATCATGTTCATTGTACATTGATGGGACAAGAATTAGTGTCTATCATTACATGCATACACAACCAATGGTTATATATATATTTTTTTTTTAAATATCAGATCTGGTTACACTCTCCCCCTCCCCCAAACCAAACCAGTACATTCTGCAAGCTGATTTTGCTTGCAATTCTTAGATGATGTTACAAATAGGAAAAGTGCCATTTTGATAAGTGTTTAAGGTAATCCCTCTAATTATTCAATCACAGGAGGTGAAATTTCCCACCGTAAAATCTGGGGGTGATCAAATTTATTAGAACAGGAATCCTGAATATAATCCATCATTTCTTCGTTATTTCAATGATTTTATTGGGTGATCAAATTTATTAGTACAGCCGATAAAATTTTGTTCCTAAAATTGTGGGCGATTGAAATATTAGAGGGATTGAAATATTAGAGGGATAACCGTAATTCTAATTTGCCTGTCTATTGTGGGACTGATTTCCATGATGATTTTATCAAATTTGTTTTCAAAGATCCTGCCTAATTGCAACAATAGAAAAATACATGTTCACTGAAATATAAAGGACAAGTGCCGATCAGTCGAGAGTTGATCCTCAATTACATCGTACAATTGCCGAGTTGGTTGACCCGTTGACGTCATTTATTCCTGAATGATTTTCAGTGACCTCTCGAGGTACTTTAGTGTGAGCTGAAAGGGTTTCATTTTACTTAGACCTGTTAGCAGCTAATGGTCAGAAAATTACCACAGATTTTTCAAGGGAAAAACATTTCAACTATCACCGACACGAAAAGAGGATAAACTCTTCTTCAATCATGTGTAACCGCTGGTTACAAGTAATATTATACAGGGTTCATACACCTCCTGGAAAGTCCTTAAAACTCCTGGAATTTAATTGCTTACCTGGAAAGCCCTGGAAAATGCTTAAAAATATGTCCTGGAAGAACTACACTTCCGTCTTCTGGGAGAACCAGTGATCTGAAGCCACGCAATACTGTGCCAATATTTGTTCCTGAACTTCGTTAATTTGCTCATCGCTGTTGCAAGTTATTGTACCGTACTAAAGACTCTTGGAAAATTAAAATTATTGACCTGGAAAGTCCTGGAATTTTCTCCTGCTGTAAGTGTATGAACCCTGGTAACCACTGGTTACAAGTAATATACATTCATCATTCCCCCCTGCTGTGAATAGAACAGGTTTACTTTAACATGTTACATATGATGCACCTTCAAAAACAAATATTCTCATCGTAGGTGGAGTAAAATTGATCTCTGGCTTCACAGGCACTTTTTATTGGTCTCCCAAATCCAGAAAATTTTTCTCGTCCACAGCTTCTCGGCCTCACCCTATGTCTCTTAAACTAAGCCCTGCCTGACCCCCAACGCTAATATATTCCACGAGGTTACATCAGACTACACTTACTCAACCCATGTCCCCACCCCCGGGCACCAAGTCCAACCCCTTTATCTCCAGAACTAACGCACGCCTGACCTTCATATATTGTGTTATGTTTTGGCAGAAAGTTGAAATTTGTGTGTAGTCTGCAGTGTTGGTATAATACCCATCAATGAATTGCAACTCCGAAAAGTGCTCGATTTATCTGGCAGAGCCTCATGTTTGAACAAAAAAATGACGAGGGAAGGAGACTTTATTCTTCTTCTCTCGCACAGACCCAACGTATCCGCCTTTTCTGACAAACCGATCCAGTAGTTTGATAGAATTTGCATAAAACGAACACTGTTCTTTGAGTTCAACAATTCAACGCCTCGAACAATACTACTTCCTGTAAATAAAACCAGACCTCGAATAACTCTTTGACTTCATGTACAAGAACGTTATTTTGACCAAATCTAAAGAGAGATGATTTTTTGTTTGTTTTTTTCCGTGGGCGATGAAAGCTGTGGACATGGCGCTACAAACAATGGAGTGGAGCGCGTGAAGCTAGAAATCTATTCTATTCGGCCGTCCAACAGTTTGCAAACATTATCTTTACAGCCTTCCACTCGAGTGTGAATGTGTATCAATTAGTACAAGACCACATGAATCTGCATCACCGAATATCAGCACATTTATGCCATCCCTATTTAATGTCCTGCTCCTCCGATTTCCTTTTCAATGCAGACCCGTAGCCAAGGGGGGTTTTCTGGGTTCGGGCGAACCCCCCCTTTCGGAAATATAATCATATAAATTTCTCATATAAATGCCCTTTTCAAACTGAAGCGAACCCCATATTTGCCCCTTTTCCAATACAGCGAACCCCCTGATGTGCCCATTTGGAGTTAAGGCGAACCGCCCCTCGGTAAATCCTGGCTACGGCCCTGCAATGTAGACTCGTACAAGCAGGCAGTGCATCACGTAAGCTAGGTTATACTGCTCAGAAAAGCTGACCGCAATTCCGCAATGGGAAATTGAACTGCACTGGAATGCTGGCTATATAGCATGGGAAGAATGGGCTGATAATTTGTTAATTCGGATTTTTGTGGTTTTAAACGAGGTTAGTACTGGCCTAATGTACAGGGACTATATCTTGGGTTAAATATTGTCAAAATAATCTAATGTTGTACATAAAATAATATCATTGTACATGGAATTGTTAAATAATTTTTGTTGAATATTTTTTTTTTTTTTTTTAAATATTTGTTCGACCCCATAAAAGGATATCTTGTATTATACCTATATATAAATATATATATATAGCAAGCCCATTCATCCCGTTCATTCATCTGTTTCATGTTGTGAGGATGACTGAAAAACTTCTGCATGCTCGTGGTGTATTTCGTACCATTTTTATCCTTTTACTGCCATCAAGCCATATCACACTTGTCTGCCCCTCAAAGGTTCCATGTGTTGACATGTCATTATTCTAACCAGATAAATTGAATGCTCATTTTGGGTTTATGAAGTGTGTCTTGTTCATTATCATTGATGTATATATAACACTTTTTTACCTCTTTACATGCTACACAGATATCCGTGGTAATAACCTCTCTCTCTCAGAAGCAAAATAAAAAAATTCCAATGCCCTTCCTCATCCATGCCTCTACAAAACTTCATTGGAACAGTCCATAGTGGCCCAAGTTAAATAATATGATACATGCCTGACCATTCCCATTAATTCTAAGAGGGGATGAGGTCAGTGAAGTACTTACTACATGTAAATGTAGCTTCAACATTCCAGAAATAGGTTCTTCCAAACAATATTGTACACATATTAGTACATTGTATACATATTGGTACATTGTATTCATATTGGTACAGTGTATACATATTGGTACATTGTATACATATTGGTACATTGTATACATATTGGTACAGTGTATACATATTGGTACATTGTATTCATATTGGTACATTGTATACATATTGGTACATAGTACACATATTGGTACATGGTATTCATATTGGTACATTGTATACATATTGGTACATTGTATTCATATTGGTACATTGTATTGATATTGGTACATTGTATACATATTGGTACATTGTATTCATATTGGTACATTGTATCCATATTGGTACATTGCATTCATATTGATACATTGTATACATATTGGTACATTGTACACATATTGGTACATTGTATTCATATTGGTACATTGTATCCATATTGGCACAATGTATACATATTGGTACATTGTATACATGTTGGTACATAGTATACATATTGATACATAATACATACTGATACATAGTACACATTGATACATAGTACAGATATTGATACATTGTACACATATTGGTACATTGTATACATATTGGTACATTGTATACATATTGGTACATTGTACACATATTGATACATAGTACACATATTGATACATAGTACACACATTGGTACATTGTACACACATTGATACATAGTACACATGTTGGTACATTGTACACATATTGATACATTGTACACATATTGGTACATTGTATACATATATTGGTACAGTACACATATTGGTACATTGTACACATATTGATACATTGTACACATATTGGTACATTGTACACATATTGATACATTGTACACATATTGATATATTGTATACACATTGGTGCATTGTACATCTATTGGTACATATTGGTACATTGTACTCAAGGGATGTTAAAGGTGAACTGCAAAGGTTTTTAAATTCTCCGTTTTACATTTACTACAGGTTGAATAATGATAGAAATACCAGTATATCTACTTCACTTGGATAAATTTGAATTATCTGATCTGCTAGAATCTTTTTAAAAGTTGGTACCCCTAGCCCAGCTGAATACATATTTGCAAAACGTCATCGCTTATCTTTCCTTGATTGTGACGTCACATCAGACCAGCACCCCGGAGACTGAACGTTACAAGTATTGACGTCCGGCCAGGTGGTCTGATGTGACGTCACAAACCAGCGTCAAACAAGAGCAGATAAGCGATGCGGATTTCATTTCTAAAATCGACCGAGCTTGAGATACGAACCTTGAAGCACTTTTCAAAAGCTACCAGGAGACAAAATACTTCAAATAAAACCAAACGAAGTAGATATGCTGATATTTCCATCATTGACTAGTCCACGAAGATCACAGAAGGGAAAATACGAAAACCTTTGCATTTCACCTTTAAACCCTATTCACTCACTTACTCATCCCTATTGATACATTGTATACATATTGATACAGGCAGGTGAATGATCCAATAATTGAACGTAAACAATAATGCCATACAGCACACATCTTACCATCTTGGCTTCCATTACTATTCATGTATTTTGCCCAGTGTCTTTCAGTTCCTAGGAACCATATGGAAAATGTGTACCCTCTTTGAACCCAAGGCTCTTGGACAGTAATAACTTCCCCCCACAATCCTACAGTGTTTTACGGAAGTTTCCAGGCTGTCCTGGTAAGAGTATTCCCCCCTGCATGGTAGTCCCTAAAATGTTTCGCTCAATACGGCAATGTCACATCAGATATGACAGAATCATGATGTCAACAGTGGACATTTGCTTTATATAATGCCGACGGAGTTTTAGTAAATGTCGCCTTGAATGTGGAGAAGTCCAAGTAAAACATATTGTATCAACAAGGGTAGTCTGCCCTGCCACACATGCCAATTTTGTAAGTGGAATGCGGAATTCCACATCATATATCATTTGATTAGGGTTAAAAAGAGATTTCCTCCAGCAAAAACTTCACCCTGTGTTTTCAGTCACCCACACCTGCCACGTGGAACTTTCAGCTGGCCTTCAAGTGCCTCCTATATTTTCCTATATTTTTTAGCCTTTCCTATATTTTCTTATATTTTACTCAAAACCTTCTATATTTCCTATATTTTGACTTTTTCTCCTGAAAACTTCCATCAGTGCTCTGTAATGAGTCAAACCGACATGAGGAAATACATTTCAGAACATTTTTTTCGCCTCGCATCACTCGGCAAATAAGAAAACGGAATTGCTCTATTCTGAGTCAAACAACAGAAGTAGCCTGAAACACCACCACTATGACCGCATTCAGTGAAAGTAATTTGATTAAAAACCTGAAAACTGCTGAGTTTGGAACATACAGTGTAGTACAGACCTGTCTTGCACTCCCTTATTTCCTATATTTTCCTATATTTTATTCAGAAAATTCCTATATTTTGACAAATTTCCTCCTATATTTTCACTGAGCCACTTGTAGGCCTGTTTTCGGGTTTGATCTGGAGTGTCGCTGTGCACACCCCAGGTCAAGTTAAGGGTATTACATGTTGCTCCTCAGACAGCTTGTTTGTAAGAGGCGACTAAACTGGGGCACACATGGAGTTCCCGAGTACAATAGGAAAGGGGGGTGCCAGGTGTGAAAAGAAAGAGGACTGAAATGTCGTGATATGACTGAAACATTGTTAATATCAATGTTGAATCCTATTCACTCACGCGGACTTCAGCGCTCCAGTCCTGCCTCGTGTTCGTGTGACCTACTTCACGAAAGGAACCACCTTGTCTTGCAGGGATGATGTGATGCCATGGCTACTTGAATAGGTGTTGGAGGATTCTCCGCACAATACAAGCGAGATGACTGTTTCTGTTTATCCCAGGTTGGCCAAGTGGTACAGATACGGAGAACATCTCGTGGCCGGAAGGAGCAGTTTTAGTCCACACCGTGCAGCTTTGAGCAGTATCAATATTGGTCAAATTAACAAGCAGTTGAAGTTGAAATTTAGTTTTTCACTCGAGCAAAGCATGTGTGTCGGAAAGTTTTGTGAACTAAAAAGAAAAACAAGAAATGTCATCGACTTTCCAGCCTGATGTGTATTTTAGCCAGTGCATATATGACAAACTTGGCTGTTCTTACACAAAGTATATTAATTTGTACTTTTACCTGATTTGTTTGTGTATATGATTTTATATGTACATTTTAATATTTCTGCTCCAATACCAGTGTGATTTCAAGTTGGCACGACGTTTCCAATTGACCAATTTTTTCCTGCTGTCTTATTTTTACCTTTATTTTAGATACTGTTGTTTGATCAGCATTGGAAACCTTTATGGTAAAGTCTCTAATAATATGATCACTTAAAAACACAATTGTCTGCCTAATATAGATCCAGTCGAGACTGTTCAAAATTGTTCACAATCCCCAACTTGCACAAAATTCAAGTGGTCCTTTAGCAACAGACCTGTGCCAGCAGGTGCATTGAGACCGCAGTTAACTGCAGTTGGTCCACTCACTCTCTTTTCTATCTCTAACATGGGGCAGTTTTTAACCATTGATAACTGGTGTAAATATTGATATTGAATATTGATCATATTATCCTATTATTCCAAAAAGGACCATTATGCTTACATTTACGATAATTTTGACAACTTCAAGTCGAAAGTAGTCCAGTTACCATTGATTAACTATATTTCCTAGGTTAAAGAGATAGGAAAGAGATTTTATAATGAACCACTAGGAAACACTGGAAGACAGGAAAAATAACCAGCTAATCATTGAATGAGGAGGAGCGACATGATTAACCAATGGTTTCCATTGGCGGGCCGTGGTCGTAGTGATCGTATTTATTACCGTGTATTAACTTTGATATCTCATCAGTTTCCATAAAATGCAGTGTATGATGTCAGAAAATCTCCTCTACCCTGATAAAGGCGTCTAATTTTATTCGAGGAAGTCGAGCATATTTATCGAGTGACAAGTTCAGCACGATCATGCAGATTTTTGAGCTGACGTCCATAAATTCGCGTCCATAACAACATCGTAAAAGTAGGCCAAAACATTGAACGTACTCCTTCCTTTTTGTTCAGTATTAGCTATGATCTATATTATGAAATGGAATTGAATGAATATTCTGGAAATATAAAACTATACACATATTAGAGTATTCCATGTTCGAGTCGTTCGGTATGTCGACGTTGTTGTTGTGAACCCTGCAAATGAACCAACGGCAAATTTGTGTAGGATTGTGTCACGAAGTTTTAGACAGATTAGCGGACTGTCATAGACTTTTTGGTCTTCACTGTGCATGATTTTACACACACCATCCAGGACTTGAATAAATATCCCGGACCTATGACACGAAATTAATGTTGAATTAACGGCGGATTGTACAAGAGAACCGAGTGTCAGTCGGCAATACACGTTTCGATTGGTTTGTTTCAAGTATGAGAATATCTATTACGGTACCGGTACCGTAACAGTTTACTAAAAGTAAAAGTCGAAGTATGATATCATTCTGAATATTAATTAAATACTGGCCTCTCATGCGAATAATACAGGGCAGGTCGGGCAGGTAAATGAGGGACAGCGAGGGGTTTAGCATATACGACGAACAAATATATTAACGTTGAAGATCTCTCAAATTTGTTACTTAAAATAATGTGTGTTTTTCAAATAAAGGAATGCTGGTTTAAAGAAAGATATTTGATATACGAATGCTGGAAACTGAAGAATGATTCAATAGCGGGCCGTGTGCAGACACTCGACCACGTGCGGGGGACTACTATATATTTTTCCCGACTGCGGCGAAACGCGATCAAGTTAGGATAAAATTACAGGACTGCGGAGTTAATTGAATCAATTTTTTCCCTTATAGACTGTAAGTAATAGTAATTCAGTCTGATTATATTGTACCATTCCCTGTTGTTTCTCTGCGCTTACAAATAATAGCATACGCCGATATACTATACGAGATTCTAGTAACATATTCACTTTACTTTCATCGGCACGAACTCCGTGGCGAAAACGGGAGTGTTTGAATTTATTGTTTCACGGATATTGAAAATGCTCCCGTGTTCGTTTTATTAGGATGGACAAAATCACGACAGCGGAAAAATCGGCCGTTTTCGAATTAAATTTGGAAGGTTAATTAATAGGGAAATTACCGTATATTGAAAACCCTATCCTGTTATGCCTCATCC